>PVJX010000303.1:65790-176955 GCA_004027295.1 Dolichotis patagonum
TACCGGGGATCAAACTCATGGTCGCATGCTTGCCAGGCAGGTGCTTATGCTGCTGAGATAAATCCCTGTCCCTAAAGTAAGTTTTGATCTGTATTCAATGCTGATGAACTAATAGGTTTATATCATATTGTCATATTATACTTTGATCTTCAAATCTTTATTGTTTTTATTTTCTTAGAATGAAATGCAAGAATTTCATTATTTATCACCACGCCGGGCAATGTAATATCTCTGATCATCTTTACAACCTTGTGTACTTTTGATAACAGTTTGTGGAAGGTGATTCATCTACAAAATTCTGCTGTTTTCTTGAATACAC
Source organism: Dolichotis patagonum (assembly GCA_004027295.1). Lineage (NCBI taxonomy): Eukaryota > Metazoa > Chordata > Mammalia > Rodentia > Caviidae > Dolichotis > Dolichotis patagonum. Next base: position 66,110 of record PVJX010000303.1, read on the forward strand.
TGAACTCAACTCTGCCCTGGATCCTGTGACACTATTTCTCTTCTTCTCTTTTGCCCACTTTAATCTCTCCTTGACATTTATTCTTACCTTCTCTTGTGATTCCTTCCTGGAGCTCCTAGCGCAAAAGTGGTCTTTCTTTCCTTCCCACATGATGTAATTTATTTCAATCATAGTGTCAATTACTTGCTATTTTATTACTTATCTACCCTCTGTTGCCATTTTTACAGTAGTAATTGGGCCTGTTTCATTCATTTTTTTGTAACTATCAAACAGAACAAAATAAAGTCATAGTAAATCATCAGCAAATATTTTCCCAATGGCCTTTACAAAGTTAAATAAAAACTGAACCCACTAGAGAAAGATTTGCATAAGAATATGCAACACGAAATTGCTGTGTTAAAGTTACAATTCAATTTTATTCTAAAACAAATGCTTTATATATTTAATATATCTGTTAGACATACCCATATCTCTACAATTTCTCTGTATTCAAACTTAAATTCAGAAGGAACACTGTTCTTTTCTTATGCACACATGAATCATGGGCTACCTAAAAAGGGCATAAGGGCAGATATATTGTTTTGTCATAATGGTTTTGAATTAGTTGGCCTGAGTGACCTCAATAGCATTGACACCCAGTGGACTCATTCCTAAATTCTGCAGTACAATGATTTAGTTATTTTAGAAAATGGAATCAAAGTTGATTCATTAAAAAATCATAAATACTTTCTACTTTTTGCCACCAAAATCATCGAGGAAAGAATCATATTGTGTTTTCATTTCACATTACTGATGTTAAAGTTCATAGATTAGCCTTCAGTATTAATCAAATAATAAAGAACTGAGAAAAATCGACATTGCTGAGGACTTGATACAAGAGTTCCGTGCCTTGTCCAACTCTAGATTTTATGACCTTTAGGAAAACCACTGCACACTTTCAGGTACCTGTAGTTTCATCTCTGCAGGGGGAATAGGAACATTGCCACGGGTAGTATTGGTGTTTCAGGTATTTAGGAGCAGATCTGTCAGCATTAAATCTATAACTGATGGCTCTTTGTTACAAACCAATTCATCTGTTGAATTCTCTGGCACATAATTAGGTCATGAAGATGGAGGCCAGTGACAGTATTAATGTTGTTTTTATAATAAAGAAAGAGATCTGAATTCTTTCACTCTTCCACAGAATGAAAGGGAACGCAGCTACAGGCTGCACTGAAAAGCACCACAGTCATCCTCGGTGACATGGAGGTCCTGAGCTTCTCCAATGATAAGAACAGTTGAGTACATGCCAGAAAGCCAAGGTGATGAGTTTCTCTTAGAGATTAAACAGCACATGTCTTCCCCTCCAGAGCCAGGAAGCGATGCTCGATGTAAGGACCAGAGCTCCCCCAAAGTAAACCACAGCCACTCTCAAAAACAAGGTGAGACCCATGAGTCCTGAGCCCCTGTGATGACAATGGTCAAACTCATACTGGGAAAGCTAGGCATGATGAACTTCTCCAGGGGAACCAATGGCTCAAACTGCAACAGATAGGAGAACCCACATGCCTAGCTCTTCTTCTCCATGTCTCTATTTATGCTGGCAACTTTCCTCAGGTGGGCCATCTATGCTCAGCCCCATGCTGATTTAATTTAGCTGGTCTTAAGTTGACCACCACTTTTTAATTCATAACACTGCAAATCCAGTAGTTACCACTAGTCAGTATGCAGACTATCCCTGTCTTGCTGAGACACACACCATGTGCTTATAGGTAATACCAGAAATGATGGGAAAATTACATCTCTTCAGAAGAGAGCCTCCCAGCCATACTTGATGGATATGGAATACTGATAATTCTGAGTTTCAATTCTCCTATGTAGTTGGTGTCATGTTCCAGTGCAGTCCTGCAGGGTTACTCCATGGTAGGTAACTACATAATGTATGTCTCTTGATTGTGTATTTTTCCTATAACACTGCTGTCCTCAACTGCTAGTGTGTATGGCCCCCACTAAACAAACTGTCTTATATTTTGCTCCTAAATGTAGATGAAAACAATAAAAGTCACAGACAGAACTCAACATAGGCGGCTCTTGAAATGGCTCACCATTTCACCTCAACACTCCCCTCCAGTTAAATATTAATTTTTACTTTCACTAATTCTATGAATTTACATATCTCATCAAAATTCACTGAGTTTTTACCTTGTCAATAATTCCAAAGTTATTAATGTTTCACACACCGGAGAGTAAATCTTAGAAGGAAAAGTAATGGGTTGAGACATGCATATCACTATTTGGTGGTTCATAAAAAATTACAAAAATGAAAAATTATTGCATAAGTGTGAAAAATTATTGCATAAGTGTGAAACTGGGAACATAAAAAACAGAAAGTTGAGCTCTTTCTTATTTGTAAATTAAAGCTGCATTTCCTTCTCAGCACCTGTTGTTGGCCCTTTCATCTCATCACTCATTTTAGCCAAGTGTCACCAACTGTTGAGTCACATCTGCAGGACACCAGATGCATTGGGAGCAGTATCAAATGAGACTTGTCAAAGAAAAATTAGAGAGCAGAAAGGACCCTGGTTCTGATGCTCAAGTAGAAGTGTGATTTTCCTCCCTTCCTAGAATGATTACTAGTGGCCTAGCCTTTCTAATTGCACTGATTCATTGTCCTGTGTATTTATACCTTGGCCTTAAGAAAAATTGTGTCACTTACCAACTAAACAGCTATGACATCTAAGGAAGTATGCTAGACAGTGAGCCTAGTAATATGTGGAGACAATATGTGGAGATAATGTAACGGCTTCCAGTTTGTGACATGCCAGGTGTAAAGGTGGATCTCACTACTCATAGTTCACTTGGTTTCACACTGTTTCAGCTTGAATCTTGCCATCAAACTGGCTCACAATGGACCAGTTACTGGAAATATTCATCAGTGACGTAGGACAAAATAGTTCATCACAACCCAAAGTACACAAGCAACTTTGTTATCCACAGTAAGCTGCAAAGACAGAAAGAAGCCTATGATTCAGGATAAACTAATTTACTATGGCTCAGCAAACTTCTCAGGAAGGATGGAGTGACATTCAAATGTGTCACATTTCACACTGCATTCAAGGACCCTGAAAAGATCCGCCCTGGCTCCTACACTGGCATAAACCTGAGATAAATCATGGCAGGACACACTCTTTTAAAGGGACAGAAAGGAGTCTGGGGATCTCCCAGAGCGCCTCCATCTCAAAGTGTTGCTTTCGGGCACTTTGTACAATTATTAAGAGAACCACAGCTGAGAAAGGAAGGTTGAGCTGTGCCAGCTAAGGGCACCTGGGAACCTTCCCTGATCATGATCTAAATGAACTTGTAATTATCTATTCATTATTATCATACAATTTTTAAATAGAGTTGATATAAACCTTGAAGCACAAAAATCAAACATTTTGTGGATGAATTGAGTTTTCTGATAGTTTCTTATGATCAAATAATAAATAGATCAATAACTGTCTAATCTACAAAATAACTTCTATATTTCTGACTGTGCATTAACAATTTTAGTATGTGTGTTTCTGATTTTGTGTCTGAAAAATATAGATACAAATCCTCAATGAATTTATCCTCTAACAGTAGTCAGACAAAATACTCACAATTTAGCCTTGAATAATTTTATTTTTCAAAAATAAATATTTATCATTTGTAGTTGTAGAATATAAAAACTTCCATTAGCATAAAGTTTTGCTGGTAATTTTTATATGATTTCTCTTTATAATTATAAAGATTTTATTTGTAAAAAGTGCCCAACATGAATTTTTTTCATTTTTTAAGGATTTTAATTGATATTCTAAATAAGATGCCCTAATACAATGTAGGACTAGGAGTACTAGATATTGTTTTTTGGTAAAAGTGATTTTGTTCTTCAATTTTACTTGAATTTACCACTGGTGTTGGTAAAATATAAGACAAATTAAGGCTTTATGCATCTCAAAATTGAAATTTAATAAGATGCTTTACAAAATATTTTCCTTTTCACTAAATTTTTGTCTTTAATGGGATATATTTACAGTACATGACAAATGCATTTCTCTCGGGGAGTTGGCAAATGTACAGAACACATCTTAATTCTCTTTCTCATTCCCTTCCCAACCCATTCCACTTCCCCTCATTTCTTAATCTCCTTCGATGTAAAAGTTCTAGCTCTCTATTTCCAGTCATCTTTTATTTTGTGCTTTATTGATATGTATGACTTCTTATATATAAGAAAAATCGTGCAGTATTTAAAATTGTGTGTCTGATTTATTTCACTTAATTTTATGGTCTCAAGGTGCATTCATTGTCCTGCAAATGACTCAAGGTTATCTTTCTTTATGGCAAGTAGTGCTCTATTGTGAATAAATATCACACTTCTCTACTACAAACACGAAGCTGTGCGACAACTAGTCTCAAAAGTTGTAGCTAAATTATCAGTGTTCCTACAATAGATAAGCTGAATATCTAAGTAAGCCTATAAAACACAGCACTCAGTAGGACCATGGAAGGTTGTCATGCTTGTCAAGTCAAATATTGACAAATCATGTGGCTTAAAGAAAACACACAGTAAACATTTCATAAAGGGATAAATTGTTTAAAAAGACAATAATTGGTTGTATACAGGAAATAACAAGATTGAGAAAGACATCCGCCTTTAAGAGCAGAGTATTTAAGGAATTGTGGGATGCTAAGTGACCATTTGCAGTGATAGAGAACGGGTACCCAAATTTTCTTTCACACTCAAAAATTTTAGAAGCTAATCTGATTTTGATTTTTTTTAAAGCAATGAGAATGTAGTTCATGTAAATCTAGTCAAAATGGATGCTTTAAACTTACTGTATCAAAATCAGTAGAAGGATTTTTGTCTTACATTTATATAATATATAAAAATCCCTTTCCTCGGAGTCTTCTACAACCTCCAAAGCCTCCTTTTGTTCTCCCTCAGGAGTCGTGAGCATGAGTGTGAAAGCACAGAAACTAGCCACACTTGCAATCCCACACATTTCTCGACCCTTGATACTCTGGGTACAACTTGAAACAAGACTAGATCAAATTTGAGTGCATCTAAGAACAGTACTCTATCAGAACCATACTGAGACTCTCACGAGTCTCAGTAAAAAGAAGCATAGTTCCGAAAAACTGAATTTTTGCTATGTCATGTTGCCTGTAAAAGTGTATATATTGACATTTCCATACTGTTCACGTAAGATTTCAGCTCCTCTCTTTAAATTTCGCAAAAATTCATAGAACTAGATTCGTATGAAATGAAGTATTTTGTAACTTCCTTCATTTGTAGAATCCTTCCTTTTTTTTTTTTTTTTGAGTTATCTTGGGTTTGAGAGTATCTGAATTTCCTCATTTTGTACTACTAATTGGTAATCCATTCCACAGATATGTCACAACATGGTTGATCATATTTTGACTGGAACAATTGGCAGGGATTAATAATAGTAGTTTTATGAACAAACATTCACATACAAATTTTGGAGTGAATGGCAGATTTTCAGGAGTGAGATTGCTGGTTACTATTTTAGGTTTGTGTAAAATTCTGTGAGAAAATGCCAAATTTAAAGTGATTTATACTCTTCACAGGTAATTGTTTCAGCACAATAATAAAACAGCAAAGATAATTTCCAGTTTGCTGGTGTTTAAAATAACTTTGTTAAATATTTACCACACTATTTCCCCATTCCAGTCTAATTTCTATTTAATTTTTATTTTCTTACCTGATATTGTGATATAGTTTTTTTTAAATCATGGGCTTATTTGTCTTTTCTTCCAATACTTTGCAATACCTATGTATCTTAAAAAGTTTCAGACACCTTTTTTTCAGATTGATTACAGTTAAGTGAATATACAAGAAAGGTCACAGAAGTAAACCAATATTCATTAAAATTAGACATAAAATAAATGTGAGCAGTCAATTTAGACATTTACCAAATGTTCTGCCAACTAAAAGGTCATTCACAGCAGCACATTATTCCAGCACAGAAATGCACCAAGGCTGTTCATGTGTTTCCCAATTAAGGAGTAAATTATTTCTGTCAGATTTATAACTTATACTTACAAATAGTGATAAAAGTAAAAACATCAAATTTGTTTGTGGAGATGATATAGAATGGGAATACAATTCTTTTAACTGTTTTTGAAGCTTTTTTCCCCCTTTATATTCAACTTAGGAAAACTAGAAGCTTTCGTAGAAAATTCCTCATTAGAGTTCCAGCCACACACAGTTCCTCTGCCATTATCCTCACCATTGCCTCACCCTGAAGCCCCCAGGCCTTGGCGGTGGAATTTCTCCTTCTGGACTCTTCCTCAAGTAACCGCAGGGTCCATATCTCACAACATGGTTCAGTTCCCTTTCATAACAATATTATATATGAATGCTAATTCTTAGTAAAAATTCCTCATTTGTTTCTACTCTTTAATTTTAATTCTTAGGACTTCTTTGATCCCAGCTGAAGACTATTTTTTTATTTTTATTTATGAGTTTATAATTGTATTTATATATGTTGCGGTACATGATACTTACCTTCCTCTTGGGGGATGTACATGAAATTGATGTATGTACTCATCACATTTTGATCATTTTACTTCTCCTGACCCCCACATTCCTCTTCCCCTCCTTCCCCTGGCCCCTTTCAATCTCTACAGAACCTATCTTCTTGTTTCTAATATATTTTTTAATTTGTTCTTTAAATTATTTATAATTTGAATCTCTCATAGTAGAAAAATTATTAAGCATTTAACCTTCTGTAACTCATTTATTTCATGTGATATTATGGCATCAAAACCCACTCATTTTTCCCTACAAATAACTCTTTCTTTAAGGCAGAGTATTATTCTATTGTGTATAAATATCACATTTTTTAAAAACCCAGTCATCTGTTGATGGTCATATAAACCAATTCCATTCTTTATCTATTGTAGTTGTGGTTACTTTAAAAACATATGCATGTATCACTGTGACATGTTCTCTTTAGTTCTAGGGAAATACACAAAAGTGAGGAGTCTTTCTCTATAGTCCAGGCTGCATTTAAATTCACTATGTGGCCCCTGCCGCCCTTGAACTCACACTGATCGCCTGCCTCGGCCTATAGAGTGCTGGGATGATAGGTGTGAACTACCAGATCCAACTACTTTAGGCTTTACCTGACTATCTTCCACTATGATGCAAGCTTATGAATTAGATGCCACCTTATATTATTTTTCATATCAGACACACTTTAATTAATGAATAAATAATAGGATGTGTATCTAATCTAACAAGTAAATAATTCTTAGTTATACACAACATAGATTTACTCAAACAATATGATCATGTCATAGTTAAAATATTGCATTTTCTCATACGACATCTTTGTTCAGAGCATTTCAAAAAACTTCCACTAATATTTTAATTAAAGATATATTAATTATTATTGAATAATCATACTATATCTGAGATACCAGTGGTCCCTGTGGGATACAATGTTAACCAAACTGGTCAGCTTATCCAATTGCTGATGTAGCTATATCGTTATGAATTACAAACAATACTAACTAGAGAAATACTGATCTTACTATGAAAACACAACTCAATGTGCACACATCTTTACTATTCTAAGGGAAAATGTATCATAAGAGCAATGAAATACAGCAAGTCGGGAGGGGAAAGGAGCTCACAGGAATTGCATGAGTGCTGTGGAGAGGAACTGAGTCGGAGATCAAAATGTGTTGCAGGGACTATCAAGGGCGGGGCTGTTGGTCCATAGATGAGAGAATGCGCAGCATCACTGGGAGGCAAGTGGTGGACGTCCTCAGACACCAAAAGGAAAATATTCTTATGCTAAGATAAGCATAAGATCTTTTTTGAAAAGAAGATACTTCTGGATAAATAAGGAGTCTATGCTAAGGGTAGGTGAGAGGACTAGGACAGCGCACTGCAAAAGTAACAGAGGTGAGAAGACAATACTAGATGTATAGCTTGAGAAAAAGTTCATCTTTGAAAGTTATTTTTTCTTCTTTTTAATTTGATTTGCCAGAATGAAATGCTCATTACAGGAAAATATCAAACAACACCAAGATCATTTTTACTACGTCAAAAAGTGTGCAATGGAAAAAATAATATATATAATATATACACCATTCAGTTTCAACAAGTTTTCGTTCATAGCCAATCTTACTTTCATATGCACAGTGACAACACAAATGTTACAAAGGAATTGATGTGAAGAAAATCCCAGAAAATATATTAATCTGTGTGTCTTTTAGTATAAAAATACAAGTCTGTTTTAGAAATTTGACACCTTATGATTGGAAATAAAACACGCAAAGGGATCTTGCTGTTTTTGTAGATAAGTATGTGCATGGCTTGTTTATTCTTCTAGAGAAGAAATGTACTTTCCCAAACTTTAAGAAAAAGGAATTCATTTATAAATAAAGTATATGGATATCATTTTATTACTTTTTAAATACATTTTATCTTATTTAATATTGAAGGAAATTTTGTAATCTACTAAATTTTTAGATGCTTTTTATAATACTTGAAAAGCATTTTTCTTTTGAAGAACATCTAATCTTGTACTTCTGTCTTTTCAAAAATTTGATCTATGGGTTGCTTTCTGTTTTTCAACTTAGGTAAATGGATTAATATGTGAATTATTAAACTACAGCACAATTGTTTTCTGACAATTCACATTTATTGAGAGGAATAAATATTGTTATCATGATCTGTAATTCCTTAAGTGACTAATAGAAAAGTTGAGTTGAAGAGGCAAAATACAATGGCATCTTAATATGTTTCTTTTCAAATTTTCTGCTGTTAATATTATTTATTTCTTTTTAAAATGCGATAAACCTACCTCAGCCTATCATCTAGGTTATGACTCATGCACTCCTTCCTTTAAGTTTGTATTTACTGAAAAAAATATATGGACTGATATTTTCTGTCATTTATTTTCTTTACCTGTCAATAAATTCTGGTCACATCTTTACTGGTACACATATCTGGTATGTTAATTTTGAGTCATAGTCAAATTTAGTTACCAATGTAATATTTTTGCTTCCATGCAAACTGGAAAACCATAATAAAGCATATCTAATTGTTTCTAGAAATTTTCAGCTCCCATATTTGTGGTTTTCTTTTAATCTCAATATCGATTATAGCGATAGCACCATTCTGAATTATAATTTTCTAAGTTTCAAAAAAGTGAATTTAGAAATAATTCTGAAATCAAATAATCTGTGGTGCATAACATTTCTACTAAGGAAATCTACTCTTCCAGATCAACCATTTGATGGCAATATAGTTGAATTATATTGACATCTCCCTTTACTGGCTCATCTGTTATACAGAGTTCTACGCGTTAACTTGTGCCTTTCTCGAATGCCTGCCCCTTTCTATTTGACAGTCAGAATTATAAGACAGCCCACTGACCCAATAATGTGTGGCACCTTGCAATAAAACTTAGGTCTATCAGTCTTCAAATTAAAAAAGAAAAGGGAAACTATACACCTCCCCCTTGAAAGAAACATTTCCTCCCTGTGAAGACTTCTAAAAATATCAAAATTCATATAAAAACACACTCTTTTTTTTTTTTTAACCAAACTTCAGGCATGCTGCCCTGCGAACTTTTCTTGACAAGCCTTACAGTGGCTCACAACCTTGCCTCTGTGTTGGACTCTGTAAACCAGTTTTACCCAAAATCCTGCGGGACGGTGAGTCATTCTGGAGATCTGAGCCAATTCCTCATTCCTCACCTGTGGACCAAACTATTGTGGCCTGTTTCAACAAGAATCCTGGTAAGTTGATTAACACAAATCTGTGGAATCTGATGTCTTTTGAGAAATTTTCATGTCGCAACTTGCTCAGCATGCTCCATCCGTTTTGAAGAGCATCCCGTGTCGCGGTTGTACTCGCAGTTGTGCACTATCTCTCCCCTATTGTGTGGTGAAATATATCACGATAGAAGAAATAAAATTTTCCTTATATTCTCAGAGATTATCAGAGTAGTTATTTATTGTCTTTTTTGAGACAGGGACTCGGTAAGAAGTTCAGGCTGACCTTGAGCTCACTTTATAATCCAAGGTGGTCCTGAACTCACAATGATCCTCTTGCCTCAGCCTTCCAAGTGCTGGGATTAGAGGTGTGTGCCACCACGCCTGGCCAGAGTATTTGTTCTTTAGCATAAAGGAAATTAACTTACAACCTATATACATAGAGAATAAATATATAAATTACATAGCTATTTTAACATTATTTTAGTATCACTGAATTGTTCCTGTTTTGATGTGGTATTACAGAGTAACATAATTACTAGCAAAAACAAGGAAATCTTTTGGTGCATGAAACAAAAATTTAAAAGACAAATATTTTCCAGCCGAAGAAGTCATGGATGTTGTATCAAAGACTGAGACAATGATTTACTGAGATATATCTGTTTACTGCACAAGAGTTCTTCACATTTCAATGATGAGGAGCACATAATAATCATTTGCAAAAGAGTTTTTTTAAAAAATTACCATTCCTATTCTAAAAGTTTAAAACCTTGTAAGTTTCACATATACTGGGCTGCTATCTTCTGTGTTAACAGTCCTTATTCCACGTCTGTATCTGCTGAAAAGTTCACGGGTCTTCATTTGCTTAATGTCTTATCCAGAAGATAGGAAACTACTCATTTAGGGAAAAGTCCATTTCTCTGTCTTCTAAGTTTTTAATCATAAATTCACTTGCTGCTTCTTAAACGTCTCTTTGATTGTCCAATAAGAACTTAGTCACATCTAAAGGAAGAAAAGTGTAACATATAAATTATTTCTTGTGACAAATGACATCTACTGCCTCCAGTTTTTCTTACACATACAAAGAACAGAAATAATACCTCAAAGAGCCGGGGATTTAGCTCAGTGGCTTAAGCGCCTGCCTGGCAAGCGTGAGGTCATGAGTTCGATCCCCGGTACCAAAAAAAAAAAATAAAAGTTAAGTGATGTCAGACACAGGGTTTGCTTGTGACTGGCGGCAGCAGGAGGATTCCCTGAGCTTAGGGATTTGAACTGGTCTGGGCAACATAGCAGGCTGCTGCCCACACCCCACAAAGAAGCAAACCTGAAATGAAGCAACACTTTTGAAAAGACTTAACAAGAGGTATTACAGAAAATAATCAAATAACAAATAATAATTTCCTTTTAGTGGCATTAAAATCCCTTAAACTGATGTACATTTTATCAGTATTATTTTTAAGAAAAGTACACACTTTCCATAGGAAACTTGTTAGCCTGAATGTGAGAAAAATTTGAGAGAAAAGGACAAGCATTCCGAATTCCTACTATGCCCCAGGTGTATGCTATAATTTCTTGGTTCTAATCTTGTTTATGACCTTGGACAAATAATCTAATAAAACCCAATTAAAATGAATTTACAGTCAAATGAAAAGATAAAAACAATTTTCATTTCTAGGATGGCCTCCCATGGAACATTAAATGAACAAAATATTGATATGGATTACTGGAGTAAAGTTTTACATAATTAGGCACTTTTTGGATTCTTGAATTTGAGGACAAATGGATTCGATTGGGTTACTGACTTTCCACTAATAGCTATGTAAATTCTAATTTCTTCAATCTTTTTTATTCTCTCTTTGGTTTTAAAACATAGAACAAGAAATTACAGAAAAAGATTTGGCATAAAAGAATTTATAAGCTAAAAATCTCTAAACTTAGAAAATTTAGAGTGTGCTTTTAGAGTGCTTTTAGTACTTACATTAACATTAACATTATTGTGGTTAGTGTTTAAGAGAGATACAAGTTGCTTCATCCTATATAGGAATGCCTAGATAGCCTTCCAGGAGCAAAAAGAAGAATGCCTTCTTAAAAACAAATAAAATTCCCTCTCTCTAAATCTAAGTCTATAGATAGTAGTTAAGCAACAGAAATTATCTAAAAACATAGGAAGATACTTAACAGTCCTTCTAAAACATCAGCCAAGTAGGAACTCATTTTCCTAATGGTACACAGGAGGATAACTAGTAGCTAACTAGGCCCAAATTAGTAATTAAAACCAATTAGTTTCCCATACAGAGTTGGGATATACTTTGCCCTGTACAATGTAATGCACAGATAAAATATTTGACTATTTATCACAGTGTTTTTCATAAATTAGAATAAATAAATTTGCAATAAGAACTATAAATATGTTTATGATCAGTTTATATTTCATAAACTATCAGACTCAACAATTCCAAAAATGATGCAAAAAATACTTAAGCAAAGAACATCACTAAAATATTCATATGGATCCAAAAGTGACTACACTGAAAGAAAATCTATTTTAATATAAAATTTGTAAGTGTAAGAAAATATTCTAATGAATCAAATTGTATCATTAGTCTTTTTATACTGATTTTGAGGACAACTCTAAAATTATATTGGATCACTTGTATTTGTCTCATTTAATTTTGAAATTTTTATCTTTTCCTTATGGTGGAACAATTCTTAATGTATTTACTAGCATTTATACTCTTGAAAAGACAATGCTAAGCATGCCCATATTCTAAAACATTGTGAACAATGGAATCATCTCTGGAATAAATGGTCAGACACACAGATGCCTCACTTGAAAAGAAAAAACAATAAATTTTGAAATAAATAGTATTTTTTTTAAATCAGTTATATTTAATTTTTATATAATTATTTACAGAAAGTAGAATAAAAATTATAAGTGTAGGGGGTCAAATGTAAATGGTTTTGTAAAACTTATTAAAGCCTTCCTAATCAGTTCTATTTTTTTTCAAATGAGAATGATGATATTTAGTTTGTAAAGTTGTATGCTATAGATATGCAAAACACCTGGCACATAGCTGATGGGGGGGGACATTTCTAGGTGAGCAAATGTGTCCATGGTGATGACATTTGCTGAAATGGGAAAAAAGGTATAAAGAACAAATTTAGTTATTATAAACAAGAAGTACAATTCTATATATATATATGTTAAATTTAATGTATTTAGGGAATAATGAATCAAAGGAAGTGACTTAGAATGGAGAGGAGGTTGACTCTGGAGTATATATTAATGAACAACTCCTATGTGATATATAAAATGGAAAATGAGAAGAAATGGAAATAAGTATAGAAAAGAGTTGGAGACTGTATTTGAAGCAAGTTAAGACAGTGTTTAGAGATCAAGTGAGTGAGAAAACTGAAAAAGTGAGAAGAAATATCTGGAGACATAGAAATGGAACCAGGGGAACAGTTTCTCCCCAACTTTCAGAGACTAGCAAGGATACTGAGAATTAGATAAAGCCTAGTAAGAGAGAAATGCAAAGCAAGGAGGAAATAATTCAGAATTTGATTCGAAAATCAAAGCAAGAAGATGGAAGTTGTAAGGTTATGTAGGGTTAGGGGGTGTTTTTCTTTTTTTCCTTCCTGCTCATTTAAAATTTTTAATATAGGTATTTCTGATTTTTGAGGAGAAATGTTGAAGAATATTTTTATGCTCCTGGCTCAAGAAGACAAATATATAAAGTTAGATGATGTAGAAATTATAAGCAATTGCACTAAAAGAAAATCACAGATATTCAAAATTATGAGATTTCAAAATTATGGTGCACAGATGTTCAGTTTTATTCCTGGTGGAATGAAATTCTTAGCTCTCTTCAGAAGTATTTGCCAATTTGACAGAGTTAAAATAGTATATGCTAGTGAAACAAGACACAGAAGAGAAAGTTGGGAAGTCACAGAAATCTGAAGAGTATAAAAGCAAACTCTACACAAAAAGTAAGGTAGGATTTCCAGATAAAGAAAAACATGACAGAAGTTCCAAGCATTTTTCTGTAAATGTATGAAAGTTAAGCCTGTGTATAGAAGACAACTCTATTCCGCCTACTCTTTTTGCACACAAGCAGACTTGAAAATTCGAAGTTCAAGACATTTAAATTATTCTCTCAGTCAGACAGAATTACAATCCATAAGCAAAATCCAAAACTCTGAAAACGCCAGATTATGACAAGGAAGTGGGGTAATGATAACACAGTTTCACTCACGGTGATAACGCAAAGGAACACAGGCTCTGTGGTAGGTCGTTTGCCAATTTCTTACAATCTAAACATACTTTTCTCGTAGCATAATCTTATCATTCACTTAAGGATTTGTGGCTATTGTTATGTACCAACTTATTTGAAATATAATATCTACAAGGAAATTTGCGCAGAGATGTTTATGGCACCTTAATTCTTAATTATCAGAACTTGGGAACAACTATGGCATCTTTTGGTGAATATATAAATATACTCTGATACAGGCAGACATTGGGATATTATTCAGTGCTAAATGTAAATAAACTATGATGCCATGAAAAGACATGACAAAGCTTTAAATGAAAACTAATAATGAAAAAGAAAAAGCAATTTGAAAGAACGACATTTTATTTTGATCTGTAAGGAATTTTGCAAGAGAAAAAACTAAGGAAATAGTAAAGTGATCAATTATGGTCAGAGACTGGCAAGATATGGATTTGGTGACAGTGCCGAGATTTTTCAGGACAGAGAAACTGTTACGCGGGATGCTACACTGAACACATGTGCATCTAGGCTCAACCTGAGACTGCTCAACACCAAGAGCGACTCAAACGTCCCCCTTAGACTTCCAGTGCTGATGGAACACAGATCCAGTTTCACTGATCTTAGCACTTGTAATACTTATGTGGGGCATTTGGAATGAGAGAATCTATGCATGTGGAAAAATGATGAATGGAAAATATCTCTGCTTTTTGCTCAAAGTTGCTGTGAAACTAAAGTTCCCTGAAAAATTAACATCTACTTATCCTAATGATACTAGGGCGTAAATGGGGAGCTACTGACTTATGTAGAACTATGTGTCAAAAATTAAGGATGGAATTTGCCATGTTACATATGTTTACATTAGTGATTATAAAATAAAAATATAAAGTGTATTCTTAATTTTCAGCACTAGAACTTTTATTTGGTGACCATACTTTCTCCTGAAAATTACAATAAGCTTGTACAATGGTCTCATAAAATATCCATGTCTTGGGGCTGGGGATTTAGCTCAGTGTCATAAGTGCCTGCCTTGCAAGCGCATGGTCGTGAGCTCGATCCCCGGTACCGATAAAAAAAATAAATAAATAAAATATCCATGTCTTAATCTTGGAAATGTAGAAATATTACCTTATATAGCAAAAAAGAAATTTAAAATATGAGTTTAGATAAGATTATATGATGATTTATTCTGCCCTACCTATGTAGGCCTTAAATATAATCATAGATCTCCTTATAAAAGAGAGAAAAAATGCCATAACCTCAGAAGTAGTGATCAGATTGATACAACAACACAAGGACTGTCGGCAACCTCTGAAAGTTAAAGAGACAGCAAGCATATTTCTGCAGTGCATGCAAGAGTCAGTTCTACTGGCTTCTTGATTTTTGCTGGGCAAGCCTGATTGTAGGTTGTTCAATAAAAATGTAAGACAATAACTTTGTAATATTTTATGACTTTAAATTTGTGATAATTTGTTATAGCCATGATAGAAAACTAATGCAATCTTTATGTCCTTGAATTGCTTCTCACTTGTACTGTGCTTCTTTTAATTTTTCCAAAATTTTGTAACTATTCATCTATCAAATCCTAAATGCAAGTGCTTTTGGTGGTGCTCTCCAGAAGGCGGTACCTTCTGCATCTTTTCATGTTTAGTAAGGTTCCTTGTTTGTGTGTTTTGTTTTTGTCCTTGCTTTTTGGTTCAAAATAAGATGTGGGACAATGGCTCTAAAATTTTTCTTAGCATTGTTGAGCAATTGTAGTTGCCAGTGAACCTGAGTCATCTCAAACTACAAAATATGTTTCCCCTCTCATGAGCAAATGCTAATAACTCCCTTCAATTCACTTGCTATGGACAATCTCAAATATTTAGATCAGTCTTTGTAATATTTTCTTTTTACTGATTCTGGATTTCAGGTCCTTTATAAAAGCCAGTGATAGTACTCCACAATTTGAACCCGGGAAAGTTTTACTCACCCTATGAGTGGTGTATGAGAATATGTCTACTGTTCTTCTAGACTCACCAGGTCTCACACAGCATGTAATATTTCATACTCATGCAGAAACTGGCATAAAACTTGTGCTTTTCCAGAATGACTCTAAATATCTAGTAGTTCTTCTGCTCTGAAGTCTGTTGTATGCCCCGAAGCTTGTAATATATATTTTCACTTTAATTTTTAATTGATAGATAAATCAGAAAATTTTACATGGTAATATGATAGCATGTTGTTTATTATTTGTTTTTACTTTAAATGACACATGGAATCATACAGCTTTGCTTAGTAATAGGATGTCATGTTATACTTTGATATATGCATGCATTGTATAATGTATAGATCAGGTTTAACATATCTATCTAATCAATGAGGGGTTGTTCTTTCATGAGGAAAATATCCAGTTGACTTGCTTCTCATTTTTGAGACACATAGTACATAATGATAACCCACAGCCATCCTGAGGGGAAATATCACAACTGAAGACTACGGTCTCCTACTTGTTGAATAGTAATGGAAAACACAGAAGGAACACGTAATTCTTGCATCATATGATAAAAATCTTGAAATAATATATTCTTTAAATATTCTTCCCTGTCTTTGAACACTTTCAGGTCCTTCAAATATTTGTTTATATGTATTTTTTGTTTTTACAAGAATGGCCACTGGTTTGCTTTATTATCCCATTTCCAGGAAATTTATACTGACTTCTACAAAAATGTTTGATAGTGTTGCTGACACAAACTTATAAATGTGGTCACACACATTAAGATCATAAATTAGTTAAGTATCAGATTTTATTAATAAGTTAGTCATTTTAAGAAATAATTATATAAACATATTTAACAATTATGAACTATTTACCAATAGAAAATTCATCAGTGTTAGTTTAATGATCTCTTTAAACCTATTTTGTAAAAGTAACATGATTTACAAAGAGTTTCCCTAACAGAAATATGCCAAAATTCCTACCGTTATATAATACAACTTCCAGCTATATTTTGCAACAGTATTTTGGACATGTAGAATTTCTTTACAAGAGAATAATCATCGATACAAAGGTAACAGAGTTCACCCATTCCCAGGAGTTAAATTCATTTAGTATCCCCTGACTCACTTACTCAGTCAGTGATTCTCAGGGGGAATCACAGTGGATGACTTCCCACTAGCCTCCAGATGCTCTGATTGTACTTATCTTCTTCACATCTCACCATGTAGCATAGTTGTTACTATCCTACTGTTAATTCAAAAAGTTACAAGTTGTGGCCTATTGAATGCCTTGGAGAATGAATACATAATTCCAGATTTCTAAAATTTATCCAAATTAACATAGTTCTTAAATCCCTTATTTTCTACTCATCAACATGCTATTACTATATTTTAAATCAGTGTACTTGTGAGAGTCTCGTGTGTATGTCACAGACCTTGATTCCTTTCATTCTCCTCACCCTCCACTTCCACTCCTTTTCTTCCATCTCTTGACCTATCAACCTGCTTCTTATCTTCTGTCTAGAAAGAACACTCAAAACAGAGCAAAGCAAACCCTTTTGGTGGTAGCACATGGAGACCCTCGATAAACTAAGAGATACATTTACTGTAGCTCACCAAGGATAACTTCAATCGGTTACAATTGCAGTGACATGGGAAAATGAGAAGTATATTAGTGTATGCAGTTGTACATTTTAGCAAAAGAAATAAAGTTCTATTAAAAAATAAGGAAATTGATATTTTTTGTCACATCCCAATAGACAAAATCTTTTCCAATTACTATGTCTGAAACCAAAAGAAAGTGAAATAAAGGAACTGTCCAATGTCTTTGAGGTTCAAGTTCTTTATTTAAAATGAAAATCAATAAACTACTGTTCCTTTCTTTTCAATATTAAACCCTTTAATTTTAATCCTTTTCAAAAAACACTATGAAACTCCAAACCCACAATGTAGAGAATATAAAAAGCTCTTATTTTTTCAAAACCACTTGGTCTCAACTCTGTGCACAATTGGTGTCTGTATTATATTAAAAACACAATAAATTTCATATTTCAACTCCAGATCTATAAGACATACAATAATGATTTTTACTGAGCTAGTTGCACACAATTTTAGGCAAATACCAAAATATTACAAAATACTTTTTGCCTACATACAGGCAATAGGTGAAATTACATATAATATCTTTTATTTAGAATTCATTTATAAATATATCACTATGTAGCTATACCTCAATGAATTTATTCATTAGCGAAATTTCCAACTGTGTACGTGCTTTGAAGAGGACAATGTTGCTATTATATTGAGGTCGATTTATTTTAACATGGGTTTCCTGCCTATGTTTTATTATTCATGTAATATATAAGGTAAATAATCTCAAATTCTTTTTGCTAATTCTTCCAACCCAAAAATCAGTTGCATTAAACTATAAAACTACTGAAATTGTGGTATTTACCTTCATCGTCCTAAATGCTTCTGTTCCAATGAATCACTTTTATATATAACATTTTCTTTCTTTTATGGCAGGGGAGATTATAGCTCAATAGCATAAATTGATGGCTTTTCATTTTTATTAGATTATGAGGCACAAAAAGACCAGCCGGAATCTCTGCTCTTGTGCTCTGGGAAGGTGACATTATCGGAGAAACACTGTTGGTATTAAATATAAAGCGTGCAGTTATTCCATCAGTCAGGTTCAGTGAGTGTAATAAATATCGATTTTGAAGGAATGTACAAGGATTAGGTAACTATGTGATTTGTGGAGGAAGAGAAGGCAGTCTCCTACAGCACTGTGGCTCATTTAATGTTAGGGTGCATGATGATAAATACTGTATTAGTCTTTATCATTGAAACCAATTGAAACCAATTTTTAGATCCTTTATGGGATCATTGGAACAGTCTCCTTGGAGATTAGGATGTCAAAACTTTCACTCAATAATCATACTTTATAACTAACATTACCATATACAAACAAATTTCATCTCATTTCTACTTTGTGAAATTTAGTAAAGATGTAAGTTAAATTCTAATTTGGAATCATATTTCCAAGAGAATCTGTGAAATATGATTTTTAATTCCACAAGATGAGAATCATCATACAGAAGAACCTGCACAGATAAAATTATACATAGAATTTTTGGTTTGGGGAAGAACTTCCAAATTCTTGCCTGAAAAGTTCAAGCCTTGAGTAAAGTCAGAAAATGTATCTGTTATCTGCTATTGTTATTTTTAAAAAAAGCAAAAGAAAAACATCTGAAGCTGGCTACTTATAAACACAAGGATTTTATTAGGATACCATTTTGGAAAGTGGTATTCCAAGGTCAGGTGACCTCATCTGTTCAGCTCCGGTGGGGGTCCCATCAGCTGACTCACAACATGATGGAGTCATCGGAAAATTTGCACAGAGAGAACCAACAAATGCTATAGGGATGGCCTCGCTTTATAACAACCTAGTCAAGTGAAACCTGTCACCCTGCAAAATCAGCATGAGTCCCTGTCTAGAGCAATGTTACATCACCTGGCTATTGTCCACTGGCTCCATTTCCCAAAGGTCTAACATTTCTCAACAGCTCCACACTGAGAACTGTACTCACTCACATGGTACTTCATGTCTCCAGCTCATGCAAATTGCTCACTTGTTTATACGTACACAAATTTTATGGGCATCATCCTGTTGATATTTCTTTCTCTTGATCTGTACGTTTAAGTACTATGATTTGAAAAAAGTATGCAGCTCTACTTCTACTCAAATATAAAATTAGTACTTTATTTTCTTTTATGTTTTAAGATTATTTGCATGGCCAAATTGCTGTCTAAAAGTTGTGTTTCATCTACCAAACTCAGATATCTGTAAAATTATTTACTGTTGCAGTTCTCAGCCCATATAGCTAATGGGTGAATTCGTAGCCCAGATGAGAGATGCAAATTAGTGGTAAGCCACATGCTCTTAAAAATTCCACTAGGTTCCTTTTTTAAGTTAGAGTTGCATTTTATAAAGAAAGGATTCATTATTTAGATCAACCTTAAAAATAGAACTGTTCCTAATAGCTCCCTGAATTATTTTACTAGTATGGACACAAAATGTCAGACTGCTTTGTTTTTGACTTACTTGATTGTTGAAAGTGAGATTTGTGGCTGTTTAAACATAAATATATATTATATATTGAACCTAGGCCTGCAGATAAGTTAATCACATGTTCTATCCCTGAACTGCACCTCCAGTCCAGGATTCTTTTGAATCTATTTTTATAGATGTGATGTACTAGGTGAAATTTAAAATTTAATTGAAATTCAGAGTTTTCCATTTCAAAAACCATGTATTTAGCCTTTCTTAAAACTTTAATCATAGGCTTTATTCTTAAAGTATTCTGGATTACAAGTATCAAACCATTTTCAAGTCATTTTATCACCCTTTCTAATCACTTCAATTCCTCGTAATTTAATTGGATTCTCTTGAGTTTAATTAGGTTTAAGGCATAGTGATTATAGACGGACTATGCTTGTTTAGCACACACTTTCTCCCATGTGGTCTTCTCAAAATCCCCTACTTTATTTAGTGGATATTCAATCACTTTACTAATTACTGGAAGAAAACAGTGCAAAGCACATTCTCTATTGATGGTTGGTTCATACCATCATCCTCATCTAGGAAACACAGTATAATTAAGCTAAAGTTAGGAAAGCTAGCAAGACAATTATTATTCAATGTTTCTAAAGCATAGCAGTAATGTCCTATTCATTTTGTACTTATATTCTTGTTCAACTGTGAAATCTGTTTAACTACTAATGTGATACCTGAAAATCAACTTCAAATAAATGAATTGAAATAATAAAACCTACAAAACTATAATTACTTTGTGATGAATGTATATCTAGGGAAACTTTTTTCACTTATTTCAAAGATACATAGAAAATCCTAATCTCACTTGCCTTTTAGTATTAGTGAAAATTCATTGTATACTGGAATTTAAGGCAAGTTTGCTCATTAAGTAAAACCCACAATTTAAAACAAATTTTAATGTTTATACAATTATTTTTAATGATGTTCTTAGGGCTATGGCTGCTTATTTCTTTTATGAGAGTTTTAAAAGTATTATACAGTTGCATTGTTGAAGTTTTAATAAAAATGAACCATTAAATTGTGCAGTGAAATTTTCTTAGCTTTATTTGAATAAAACAATGTAAGTAAATGTGTAGACTGAAAACAAACTCATTTTAAAATGTTTAACTCAGATTAATAAATAAAATTTTCATGAAAATCTTGAAATTTAAGAAAAGAAAAATAATGCATTATTTGTTTTAGATTTTGTAAAAATATATATATTTTATGTCATTCCAGTCCAGAAAATCCCCATAAAGGTTTTTTCTTACTCTTTCATCAAGGCAGGGTGTACAATATAAGATATTTCTTCAAAAACTACATATATTATTGATTTTTAAATTTTTATTTATTTATTTATTTTATCTTTTTGAAACAGGGTCTCACTATGCAGTTCAGGCTGGTCATGAGCTCACTTTGTAGTCAAGGTTGGTCCCAAACTCACAGTGATCCTCCTGCTTCAGCCTCCTGAGTACTGGGGTTACAGGCATGTGCCACCACACTTAGCTTTTGTTATTTTGTAGTTGTGTATTCTGTAGGATAGTTATTTTTAATACTTTGGACCTTTTGTAATACAATGTAATTTTATTGGAATACATTGGTTGAGAATTTAAAAAATCTGTTTCCAGACACTGCAAAGACTTACGATATTCAGTAATTTATATTTCTCAATCTTTCCTCAAAACTCTCATAAATACTACCAATTCTAGTGAACAAAACCTATTATTTTTTGTGGCAACTGTATGTATGTATCATCTACTTATCTATCTCTCTACTTGGGAGTATAAGTGGAAGGGGTGTTTGTATAATTTCCAGTCTCAAAATTAGTGTCTTAACGATTTAGCTCTCCATATGACAATATTGGCAAGTGAGCTCTTTGAAAATTAATGTCGTGTAGATGATGTCATGAGTTTCATGTAGATGATGTCTGATAAAGGATCAGTGTCCTTATCAGAAGACAATAGGTAGATCTTGCTTGTCATTATGCCCTCGGGTTGACCACCTGCCAACCCAAATGAGGGACGTTATCAGATATCTTTATGTGGATCAACCAGTCTCAAAAACAGTGAGAAATGTATGACTATTTTTATGACACCACAGTTGATATTAATTTTTGTAGAACTATATGTTTATTAGTACAACATTTATGAAGCTACAGTAACCATTTTAAGATTTATTTTTGAAATTTATTTCTGATATTAGCCAATGTTTATATAGTTTATATACAATTTTGTCTTAAGCCCTCAAACTTTCCAATTCTTTTTTTTATTTATAAATGAATAAAACCAAATGAGAAAAAAATGGGGTCATTCAAAACAAAAGGATTCACATAGTACATGATTTAAAACCACAATACAAGGTGATCTACAATGGTTACCATGATGTCTTTTGTTATCTTCAATAAAATTGCCCATATCATCAAGTACAATAAAATTGAACATAGAAGTATGGAAAAAAATCAATAAAAACAAAACATTGGAGACATTATAGGACTTCAAAAGAAGGTAATAGTCAAACCAGAATGGGTAACATCATGAATCTTATTGTCTTCAGAACAGTTGCCTATAGTCTCAGACTTGATACTATCAAATACAACAGATTCGAATAAAATCAGTCAAGACAAGACAGTGATCGAACAAAACAGATTCAAAAAAATCTGTCAAAAGAAGGCAGTGAAGGTAATCCAGAGTTTCATATTAAGTTGATATGAAATTAAAAATGGTTACCTATTATACCCTGCTATCTTTGGAATAGCTTTCTGTGCCCTCAAATCCAGTACAAGTACACAAACTGAAACAGGGTATAACCAAACAAACAGAACGATGAAAGTAATATAGGTTTCAAATCATGGTACAAGATTAACAATGTCCTCTGCCTTCTCTATTTAGACAATTCCTCCCCTTTTACTTTCCCAGGTTACATTGTACATTTTGTATCCCAATAACTCCTTTAGTTTTTAGATTAGGGAGGCAACTCACTATTTACCTAAGTGGTTCTGAAACTTTTTACCCTGAGCATGATCTCAAGTTGTATCCATTTACCTACAAGAGCCTCAAGGTTTTCCTTCCTTATACCTGGTTAGTTCTCCATTGTATAAAAGTGTTATGTCTTTCCAACCAATCTACAGCTGATGGGTGAGCTACTCCCACTTTTTTCTGGCTCCCTGTCACATAGAGCATTATTTTCTCATCTTTGACTTTCAGTCCATAAACCTTCTTTAAAATTAAATATATTTCTTACATAGAGCATCTTGATGGACCCTATCTCCTGATCCACTCTGCCTGTGTTTCTTTTTATTAGTGTATTGAGGCCATCCATGTTATCAGTTATGGCCAACCTTCTCTGCCTCATCTCTACCATGCTATTTTTCTGCCATTGGTTGTTTACTTTTCCCCTTCATTCCACTGTCTGCCCCATTCAGTGAGAACCCTCTGTCACTGTTCTTGAAACCATGGTCTTTATTTCTTTCTATCTAGAATGTCCTTCAGTATTTTTTGCATGGTTGGATTGGTGGTCACAAGTCCCCCAGTTCCTCTTTGTCATGGAAAAATCCTGTTTCTCCATTAATTTTGAGAGATAGTTTTCCAGGGTTAGTCAATCTGGGTTGGAGGTTATATTTCAGGGCTTGGATTACTTTACTCCAAGCTCTTCTTGATTTGATGGTTGTGTTGAGGAGTCTGTCATGATTTTGATGGGTTTTCCTTTATAGGTGATCTCTTTCTTTTCTCTGACAACTTTTAATATTCTATTCTTGTGTTGAATTTCTGGGATATTATTATATGTCTGGGTATAGATCTATTTTGGTTATAGCTGGCTGGAGTTCTGTATGCCTCATATATCTGAATATCATTTCATTTTCCTATGCTTGGGAAGATTTCTTTAATTATTTCTGTAAATAGCCTTTGCATTTTATTTGTGTTTACCACTGCTTCTTCATTTGCATTTTTTGTTCTTATGTTATAGAACCTGTTGGCATTTTCTAAACTTTGTATTGTTACTTCCTGGTTCCTTGCTATTTTTAAAAGATGTTTCCTTTCATGATCACAAGTTGCAAATCTGTCTTCAAGGTTTGAGAGTCCATCTTTAGTTTCTTTCAAGCAGTTTTGCCAGGTTTCAATGGAGTTTTTAATTTCCTGATAATCTCTTTGAATCAGTTTCCTTCTAGATTTTTTTTTATATTCTTTATTGAAGGTTTCTCTCTTTTTTCTATGTTCTTCCATTCTTCCATCTGTGTCTTCTTGGGAGGCACTTAGCATTTCTTTTATTATTTTTCTTGTATCTTCCTTTTCTCGTACTAGCATTTCTGTTTTGAGTTCTTTTTTAATGTTAGGAAGATATTTCTTTATGTCAGGTGCTACTTCTTCAGAAACTGCAGGTGTGCAACCCCCAATCTTTTCTGTGTTTACCTCTCCTGGACCAGTACTGTTTGAGTTGGAGGCTGGAGACTTCTTTTGTTTCTTCCTCTTTTCATGTTTCTGGTTTCTTCCAGACAAGTGGATAGTGGGGGATCCCTGGCACTTCCTGTGTTGGCTACGATTACTCTGAAGCATGCTGGTTAGGGACTGCTGCCCTCCCCAGTCTGCTGATGACCACTGAAGTACAAGCATGGGTGAGGCAGGCTGGCCTCTCCCTTCTGAGCTGGTCAGCCATTGAGAGTCTTCACCACATTATTGTGTGCTGAAGGATGGGACCAGTTAGGGATAGCTTCAGGGAGACCTTGTCCTTTG
Source organism: Dolichotis patagonum (assembly GCA_004027295.1). Lineage (NCBI taxonomy): Eukaryota > Metazoa > Chordata > Mammalia > Rodentia > Caviidae > Dolichotis > Dolichotis patagonum. Next base: position 90,943 of record PVJX010000303.1, read on the forward strand.
CTATTGGATCGCGCACAGAGGCAGGACTCAACCCAAGTAAAACTCTCCAATCTGCTTTTGTGCTAGGAGTGGCTGAGTGAAGCCACTGCAGTTCTGGTTCCAGGCTTATCCTGCCCATCTCCAAAATGTCACCCGGCCAATTGCCCACTCCTGCAGGATAACTGAGTTCCCCGCACTCACTGTGAGTCCAGCCAGTGCAGATCTCCAAGCCAATGCTGTTCTCTGCTCTGCCTCTTCCCTCCGTGACTGCATCCTCCCACAGAGGCCCTCTGCAACCCCCACCTTCACTGCAACTGCTTGCCTTCAGATTCCAGCGGTGTTTCATACACAATGGGATTGGCTATGGTGAAAGTGCATCTGGCTACAGCCTTCTGTCCATGTTTCTCTTTTCTTTCTTTCTTTCTTTCTTTCTTTCTTTCTTTCTTTCTTTCTTTCTTTCTCTCTCTCTCTCTCTCTCTCTCTCTCTCTCTTTCTTTCTTTCTTTCTTTCTTTCTTTCCTTTCTCTTTTTTCTGCTTTAGTTTCTTCCTGGGTCCATCTCCTTTCATCTGGTCTTCTCCAGGAAGTTTTATTCCAGCATCTGAGCTCTTTCTCTTAGAGAGGTTCTTTATTTTACTGCTTATTGATCCACCATCTTCCCAGCTTCCAAAACTTTCCAGTTCTATCCAAGACATGGTAACAGGTAATCGACTTATCTTCCCAACAATACAACTAAAACACTAAAAAAAACATGGAGTAATAGTTTTCACTTACTGTATAGTAACTAACAAAGAATAGTGATTCATAAGAAAAGAAAAAAAAAACCCATATGCTTTCTATGAGCATTCAAGTCTACTTCTTGAAGTATACCAGGGAAACACAAAGTGATCTGTCCTTCTGTAATTCACAGGCTCTAATGGTGTGTCATAGATGGGAGCACAGAAGAGGACAAGGAAGAATAGCAAAGCTCCTACGTTTGACCTGTGTAAATATTTTCATCTTTACACTAATAAACTTGGTTCTAGTTGAGCACTTTTGATCAGGATTATCACAATCTGATTTATATGAAAACATTTACTGGTTTTTTATTTGTTTTTATTTATTCATTGCTTTGGGGTTTTTTGTTTGTTTATTTTTTGCCAGAGATGATCTATAAATGATTACATTTAACTATCTAGTAATACTTTCTGGGTGTAGAAATGCAATCCTTGTCAGCCTAAGGAAGGAGTATTTTTTTTATGGCTGCCATGCAAGTGGAATCTTTTCTACTAAAATTTCTACTTGGCAAAGTGGAGTCAAAGTTAGAGCTGTAGACCACAAACATCTTGATCTTTACTTTCAACTGCATTTCAGTCTCCACCTCCAAGACTTCCTACAAAGCAAACCTTCTTAAGTCAGAAAGCAGAGGTACCATGAATGATGGCATCTATAGGAGTAAATATTGTTGCATACTGAATGTACCACAGGATGGGGATGGTGAATCTGGATCCACATAGATATAACCTGTCACAGCTACTATTGACTAAATGCTTCATGGCTACAGAGCCAAGGCTATGTTCCCACTTGCATAAACATTCTGCTTTATGTGGTTGAACTACCCATTTCCTATCTGCATATCCAAATCTATTACATTCCTTAAAATGCAAAATAAATACCACCTCTATTTGAAATTTGTTTTAAATATTCTCTTCCTATTTCCTGTATTCACATGTTCTATCTATATTATCGTGTGTACTGTTTCATGTGCTACTGGGAAGGGTTCTTTTCCTATTTCTAAAGCTCTCAAATAGGGAATCTTTTAAAAATTTTCTGGATGAAGGAAAATTCTCTGTGGAGCATAGTAGGACTAGAAATACAAATTTCATTTGAATTTTGTGCAGATAAATGCTTGGATTAAAAATAAGAAGTGAATATATGAAAATGATGAATTTTAAAATATAAGGAAAATTTTCTCTATATTTACTTCTATTTATATTCATAAAAATCACTGATATTTCCTTTTAAAGTCTTTAGTAATCTAGCTGAGGATTTAGCACTTGTTTGTTAAGGTCCTGAGTTTGCGAGGTCCTGAGTTTTATCTCCAGTACCAATCTAATGTATCCTCAAATGAATTGAAATCTATTCTCTTCCTGGAGAACCGGTTTAAAGTTTTCCTCCTCATTCGATGCACCTATCTCTTCTGTAGTCCTTCCCATGTGACCATGAGGCTCCCTTGCAAATGCCATGTGATTCATTATATTCATTCTGCTTGGCGGGTGTCCACCCACATACAGATGCCACTACCTGCAGAATAACCAAGAGACTCACATAAGCACAAACACTTTATTCTAGAAATACACACTATATAATAAATAGCATGGGAAACAAAATCTTGTAAGAAGACAAGGCAATATAAAATTCATTTACATGAACTTACTTGAACTAATTAAGACAATAAACGCTTTGTATTATATACATGATTATATTCTCTATGATTAAACTCTTTGTATATATGATTTTGTATATATGTATATATGGTTAAACTCTGTATATATGATTAAGCTCTTTGTATTATATATGTGATTATATTAGATTACATTAGGTTAGAATAGACCCACAGAATCACAGTCATGATAGTGCACAGTGTCTTCTGCATGTTTGACAGCCAGAAGAGCCAGTAACTTTTGAAACCTGAAGAATAAGAGATAAAGGATCCACCCCAGCCCTGAAGTAAAGGACTGTGGCTCCCTGGAGAATTGTTGGTCTGACTCTACATTAAAAGGCTAAGGCTCCGGATTACAATGTGTGCAGGTAATGGCAATGACAAAATACACACTTGCTTATGCAGAATAGTTTTTCAGATGCAGTCATGTTTCCACCTTCTTATCCTTTCACCCTATTTGGGGTTCAAGGCTGTTGGTGTTACTCACAATCAGGGTTGTCTTCCTCATCAGTTTTCTGGCTCACAGGCTGATCATCTATGGATACTCTCCATAGACACATCTATAAGGATGTTTACTAACCCTGAAAGGCATTTCCTATTCAGAGAGATAAGGACAATCAGCCTTAACACACTCTACATTGTAAAAGTGAATACAGTATTTTGTATAATAGTGTCACTAAGGGAATTTCATGTGACAAACATTATTAGCATAACCTACTCTCAGATACCAAAATGATCTAGTTAGTAAATAAAAACTTAATAAATAAATTAAGGAGGAAATTATTTCCTTTTTCAGAGTACTGTAATTTTCAATACAATTGTCATTTACTTACTTCACTAGATTGATTATTAGGTGTAGTGGATTGGTAGCTGGTAATCAACATACACTAGTAGCTGAACAGAATCAACATGGTCCTAAGTGTAAATGGCCTACTTGAGAAAAGCTGCCAACAAAAAAAGGAGACCTGGAGAGGAAGACTAGCATTGTGGGTTCTCCTAAGTGTTGTTGTTGTTTGGAACTGTTGGTTCTTTTGGAGATGGTGTTTGTCCTGGAGGAGCTAGTCATGCTGGCTTCCCTGATACAAACACAGCTGTTATCATTGGAGGATCTTGGGACCTTGTTGCCATGGTTCACTTTTGGGGGAGTGCTGGTCCTTATTTTGAGCATCATTTCCTGTCTCTGGAGGGCAATATGTGTGCTGTTCAGTCTCCAGGAAAATCTTGTCCTGATCGTTTCCTGTTGCGAGCTTGACTGTTCTCATCATTGGAGGCACTTGGGACCTTGTCATTGAGGAACACTGTAATACTTTTGAGAGGAGCTTTGGTCCTTATTTTGAGCATCACTTCCTGGATTCAGTGCAGAACCCTCAACCTACCGGCACAGATCCTTCACTTCTCTAGTAAAGACCTTTAGTTTCCACTGCTGAACTTTGGGACTTCCCAGTGCAGAACTGTGAAAAGGATTTGCATGAGTCATTGCTGTGGGCTGTAAGCCACTATTTGGACTGGAGGGAGGCATTGTCATGGACTCTGGGTGTTAAACTGGACTCTTGAAGGACATTGGTGTGGTATCCACTCCCTAAACTAGATTCTCTAGGTCTTTGTTTCCTGAACTTTCTTTGTATTTGACTCTTCAAGTGACCATCATAAAATAATACTATAAATTATATAATACTATAAATTATGTGTCCTACATTGTCTTGTTCTCCTTGTAAGCCATGACTAGAGTACTAGGTATTTCTTTTTTAGACGCTATTGTCAAAGGTGTTGTTTCCCTAATTTATCTCTCAGTTCCTTTGTCAAGTTTCTATAACAATGCTATTGATTGTTGAATTTTGACTTTGTATCTAGCTAAACCACTGAGTCTTGTTATTAAGTCTAGATGTCTTTTGGTAGAGTTTTTGGGGGTCTTTTCTGTAAAATATCATGTCAACTACAAATATTGCTAATTTAAATTATTCTCTTTTTATCCTATTCCTTTTATTTCTTTCACTCGTCCAATTGCTCTGACTAATGCTTCCAAAACTGTGTTGAATAAAAATGATGACAGCAGACATTCTTGTTCCTAATCTTAGAGTGAAAGCTTTCAATTTTTGAACATCTAGTATGGTTTGGCTATTGCTTTGTCATAGAGGCTTTCATCAGATTGAGATAATGGCCATCTGTTCTGATTTTATTGAGTTTTTATCATGAATGGTTATTGACTTTTTTAAATACTTTTTTTACATCTATTGAGATGATCATGTGGTTTTGTCCTTAGTTTTGTTAATATGGTTTATTACATTGATTGATTTCTGTATGGTCAACAAGTCCTGTATCCCTGAGATGAATTCTACTTTGTCATGATTTATAATTACCATGATGACTTGCTGCATTCTGTTTGACCATATCTTACTGAGAATTTTTGCATCTATGTTCATTAGAGAGATTAGCCTCTAGTTCTCTTTTATGGTTGAATCCTTCTCTGATTTTCTAATGGGTAATGTGTGCTTCCAGGAATGAGTTTGAGAGTACCATTTTATTTTCAATTTCACTGAAGAGTTTGAGGAGTAGTGACATAATATTTTCTCTAAATTTTTGCAGAATTCAGCAAAGAATCCATGAAGACATGGCCTTTTCTTTGTTAGTAGTTTTTAAATTATATCTTTAGTTTCCTTGACTAATATTGACTCATTTAGAATTTTTATATCTTCTTGACCCCACTTTGGTAATTCATATGTATAAAACAATCTATCCATTTCTTCTGTGTTTTCCACCTCATGTGTATAGAGTTTCTCAAGGTAGCTACTGATGATCTAATGGATTTCTGAAAAGCCTACTGTGATTTCACCAATTTCATCCCTAATTACATAAATTTAAGTCTTCTTTTTCCTTTTCTCATAAGGTTGGCTAAAGACTTGTCAATGTTATTTAATCTTTCATGTAAGTCTTTGAATCATTCCTCAATATATTGATTTTTTGCATTGTTTTGTTTGACTCAATTTTTATTCTGACTTTTTAAAATTTCTTCCCTTTGGAAAGGTGTGGTCTCTTGCCACAGACCCAAACACAAAAGTCAGTTACACCTGGAAGAGAATAACGATTTCCTAAGAATTCACCATAAAAGCAATAAAGTTACCCATCATCCACAATTTACAAGCATTAATGAGGAAATGAAGCTAAAAAAATTGTACAAAATGAGAAGACACAGATGTAAGATGCAACCACAGACTGCTAGCTCACCAAAGTCAAACCTAGAAGGTAATGAGGTGAAACAATACAAAAGCCATTCACCTGGACTTTTTGAAGCGGTAACAGCAGAAGTAACAAAACAGATGAGAAAGACTCTAGTAAAAAAATCCAAGATTCTATTCAAGCAAGGCAACAGATTGTTGTAGCTGCTGGTTTCAAACAGGACCCCAAAGAGAATGCTTTCTGTGGTCTGTTGGCCATTGTAGAACTTTGGAAATGTAATGGTCAATTCATCAGAAAGAAATAGCAGGTAAGTGTGGCAGACTTTCGGCAGCCTGCAGGAGAGAGACCCTGGTGCATTGGGACCTGTACCATGCAGTTGACTCGGGGTGCCAGGAGAACAAGGAGCTCCTCTCTTCTCTGGGGAGCGTCTGTGAGTGTGGCAGACTATTAGCAGCCTGAAGGAGAGAGACCCTGGTGAGTCGGGACCTGCACCATGCGGTTGACTCGGGGGGTGCCGGGAGAACAAGGAACTCCTCCCCTGTCTTGGGGGTGGCTGTGAGCCTGCCAGCACGCAGGCTGAGAATCAAACATCTCATGTCCTGTCCCTCATTCAATCCCCCCCCAGCAAGTGGGAGACAATTAACCACACATCTTGTGAAAAGATTGGCTATGTTATTTAGTATGAGCTCCCCTTATGCAAATATATGGACAACCATTTGGAAGAAAACAAGAGAAAATATGACAGATAGTGAAGATCTGGTCATCTAGCTTTGAAACTTATGCTTTCTTATGTCCTGTTCTGTTCTGTTTTGTTGTGTTTAATTTTACCCCCTTTAAAATAAAATTTAAAAAAAAAATTTAAAAAAGATTCTATCTCTTTAGTTTATTGGAGATAATAAGTTGCTTCCTATTTAGCTTACACCCTGATTCTTTAGCAATAGCCTATACTATTGTTTATGAACCTCAACTAATTTCAATCTTGGCATACAGGAAAAACAACTAAGTAGAACAACTATGTCCACTAGGCTAAAGTAGTACAATCAGCAACAACAACATTCTCAAGCACAGCCTAGAAAACCACAAACTGTGGTAGCTATTGATTTGCCAACTTTAATCATATGAATACAATTTGTAGTTATATAACAAAATCTAAAACAAACCAGAAAATTGTACATAGTAAATTTTCTTTCTATAAGGTGATTTTATCCTCAGTGGAAAATATTTAAAAGGGTTTAGGGGAAAAATAGAGAAATAGAGGAAGAGAAGGAACTTTGAGGCAAGGCAAAGAGACAAAAGGAAGATAACACAAGCTTTAGGGAACCAGTGAAGTTGATATGGGGTGAAGAAACCAAAACAAATGCAGAACAAAACCACACAAAATAGAAACAATGTTCACCTTCTTATAAAAGCAGAATATATAATGAAGAAAAGGAAAAGAAAACAAAACAAAAGAAAACAACAAAGAAAGGAATAACAGGAAAAAGTCCCCTTCTACCTATGTCTTTGCTGTCATTAGTAGACAAAGGGGCAGACAGAGCCCAGATCTGTGTTGTTTGATCCAAGAAAAACAGAGTAGAATTATAATGGAGTGGTGCATAACACTAGCAAGCCTGGACCTTCAGCCCCGCTGAAGTTCATGCTGTTGTGGTATCTGGCTGTGGCATTGGGACCCGAGCTGGTCACCCCACAGCACTTTGGGTGCCTCCTGCCAATTGAAAGTCAGCTCCATGTCCTTGGATGTCTCTCAAAGTAGGTCTACACCTCAGCCGGACACTGGGAGCCACTAGATGGACCAAGGCACGGCTGGTCTGAGATTTGAGATCAGTTGACCTCTTTCCAAAATGACCACCAACCAATCACCCTTTCCTGAATGCACATGAATCAGTCTCCAATGGAATCAACAAATAATACAGTCTGCAACATCTACTACTCCATTCCTCCAGTGCATTTTTCCATGGAGGTCTCTGATAGTCACCAGGTCCCTGCACGTTCCAGCTGCCCATCCCAGGCCACAAGCCTGGCCTAGGGAGAAAGCAAAACTTGCCACCTCCCTCCTCTGATCAAAATCATATTCTTCCCTTTCCCTGTGTACTCTGATGCTTGATTCAGTTCCTTGGTAGGTCCCAGTTTTTTTTTCCTTGTTGTTTTTCTTTCTTTATTTCTTTTTGTTTCTTTTTTGTGGGTCCCAGTTTCATCCTTCTTCTCTTCCTTATATTGTTATATTTCAGTGTATGGAATCCAAATCCCAGAGAACTTGAGTCTCTGCAGCTCACCAGTCTGCAGTCTTTTAAAAAATATCTCCTATCTGAATTCTGTCAAGTTATGTTTCTTTGCTGTGTTTTGTTTTTAAGGAGTCAAATAAAATGAAGCATTATCACTGAAAATCATTTTGTAAACTTAATCCATAAATATTTTTATTAAAATGAAACATTCTTCTTATCATTTGGTGAAAATTCATGTGTTTCATTTACTAAAATTTAATTTTTTGTGAAAATTAAAGAATTACAGCATTGGAAAGTTTACAGTATAATGCTCAAGTTAAAAATTTGAAGTGATATTACATTATTAAATCTTGGCACAAATTTGAATCAGAGCACAATCACTCTGAGTATTTTTGGTATTCTAACTTGAATGTTAATTTCTCCATTATGACAGAAGGAAAATAATAATGTCTATCTTAAAGAATTGAAAATTAGGTAAAACTTAACAATAATATTCTAATTTTGCATCACATAATGATTGAAAAATACTATATATATATAAATGCTTACATTCTTTCAAGAAAATAGATTTCTTCAAATTAGACTTAAATTTTGTAGCTTAATGATTTTCATGTAATACTTTTAGAAATAATTCTAATTCTGCTATTTGAATAGGATACTACAGGGTTCCCATCTCCAATTTTAAATACTTCCAAAAATATTTCTAGTCCATTTAAATCACTAATTTATATTTTATTTAAATAAGCTACAACATACTGGTTAATTTTTTTCTGTAATTTAGGATTATTGAATAACATTGGTTGGTCCAATATTGTGTTACCTTACTTCATTTTTATTTGTAAAATTATCCCTAAATAATTTCAATATTCCTGTATGTAGTAAGTTCTTCAATAAACAGAACGTCCCTAAATAGATTATTTTAAACATTATTATTACGTAAATCATATGCTTTTGTGGCTGCTGCCAACTCCTTAATGGTACCAGCTTCATTTGTAAAGTCAATATTTATAATTCTCTATCCCATATTACTTAGTGATTCAGTGTTAAATCACTACAACTTTAACAACAATGCATACTGGTGATTGTCATTTATATTGCAAATCTAGAAAAAAAGTCAGTGACAATAAATATCAATGTCTGTCACTGTAATGAGCCAAGAACTTTTCTCCCTATTTACTCCTAATAGTATTCAGAGCAGGAAATAGACATTTTCTCAAATATTCAGATTAACTTAGGTATGAAGAAGCAATGTACTCTTCTCAAGGTCATACAACTCTAATCTATTAACAGCAAAGTTTCAATTTAGAGGATATAGCTCCAAATTTACCTTTCAACCTAAATCTTTTTAATATGCCTTCTTCCCTTTTCACATACCATTTTCCTTGTTTTCACCATTGATTTTTATTGTGTAAGTATATTCTCTTAGTATACTTAACTCAAGCACTTTCAAATTGAACATAAGTGATGTCACCATTTGAGTTAAACTGAGACTGTAATGTACCCTCTTGATCACTTGGTGGATTAATCAAATGTCCAGAGAAGTGAGCAGTGGACAGGAAGTTTGAAAACAGAAGGCTCACTCTCCTGAGCACCTGCCAGAAGACTGCAGAGAAAGTTCTACACAAGTACTGAGGATAGAGACACCAATACTGAAAGCACTATCCAGTTCATCTTTAGATTCCAGGAATATATTGCTGCACTGGTTGCACCCAGATGTGCCAACTGGGCAAAACATTTGCTTCCAAACTCAGCTAGTGCTAGCTAGGACACTGCCAACCTCTTCTTTCTTATAAAACACCATGGAATTTTACCTGGCAAATGGCAAGACAGGAAACTGGCAAGATTTTTTGAGCCACTTCAGGGCAACAAGACATGAAAAATTTAAACTATGTGTGTACATATCATTAGGAGGCTGATGGGTTAAATTCCATGACACGCCTAACATCAAAACCAAACTGCATTTTGAGGCGTGTTTCTGTTGAGTTTTACAGAAATTTCTAGAGTACAAAGCAATTGGAAAAGACTGGTGAATTATATAACTCATAAGGAAACAATGGTATGGAGAGTAGAGGGGTGCACAAGTCTTTCCTGAACTCACTGGAGCAATTATATGTCAGGGTCTATTCTGCATCAGTTCATATCAGAGAGGAAGGAACTGAATTGGGACAGTATTCAAAACTAAAAGGGCTTAAGGACAGTCATCCTAGATTGCAGGATGAAGACTGTCTATCTGATGACTGCACACAATATTTGACCCTCACAAATTAAAGGAGGAGAGGTTTATTTTGACTCACAGTTTGTAAAGGTTTCAGTCTATTGTCAGCTGTCTCCAAGGCAGCACAACATGGCAGACAGGAATTGCCTAGAAGGTGCTCCTGTTATGGTGTTAAGGAATCAGACAGTTGAGTGAGGAGCTGAAAAGAGTTAACCACAGTGAAAACCCCATTTTCAGCCCGATTCTGCTTAACAGCAAACTAGCTGTAATGAACTTATAACCAATTGCCTTCCAAAGCTCTTGCCTGTGTTCTCACCAGGCTTTAGGGTAGCATTCAGATATAAGCTCTAACACAAAAGAACATTTTATTCAAATAATTTTATGCTAAACATCTGAACCACCACCCATTTCAAATCCTGGATTTGCTGAAGCAACATATTGTATAGGATTGAAAAACATAATTCTGTGTAATTATTTGCTAGAGGAATAATGAGATTAAATTATATTTTCTGTATTACTAATGTCTCGCAAATGAGAATTACAAAAATTCCAATAAAATATCCTTTGTTGACGTCATCTCGTCAACATTGGCTTCGTAGGTGTCCTCTTCACCTTCTATATGCCTGAGCAACCTGAAGATAATTTTGGAGCGTAGGCACAAGCCTACCGCTTTCATGGGCATGCATGGTGGTGCATATATTGAAACGCTTTTCTTTTGAAAAAGCATGAAATGAAATAGGAAACTAAAGATAACACCTCAAGTTACTTGGAATACCATTGGTTATAATTTGAAAAACCATTTGCGATAGGTTTTGGTAATGTATCTTGCCATCCAATATCTATTAAAAGAGTATTAGAAAAAGCACAAATCATTTTAAAGACTAAAGAATTGTGTTTTGAAAATATAAATGTAATTAATATTGTTGGTCATGGTAGGCCAAAAAATGAAAAAAAAAATGGCACAATACAGATGTTTGGTGCCTGTTCTTCATAACTATCAAATTCAGGGTATACAAGTATTTTGTTTTTAAACATAAATTGATTTTCATTATTTTGAATGTTATGGTAAAGCACACATGATCAGAGTGAATACAGGTGAATGTTGCTTCCTATACTACTTTATCAATTTCAAAATGTCAGTACAAGAGAGTGGGGGTGCAGAGAGAGAAAAGGAGCACTGGGCTGCCAAATTTCAAATATACAACATAATGGGTCAGCCTCTATTATTAAATAAACCTTTAAAAAGATTTCATTGTGTTTCAATTTATATGTTTTAATAAGTACACAAAATATGTATCCATAGTAATAAGGTACTAAATAGTGTTCAAATCTTTTTTTACACTGAATAATATTTATTTATTTATTTATTTAATAGATGGTAAAATTAAACATAATAAACAGAACAAAATAGATCATAAGAAAACAATTTAAGAAACACAGATTTCAAAGCAAGACCACTGGAGATCTTCACTGTCTATCATATTAATAGTCTCTTATTTTCTTCCAAATAGTTGTCTATATCATCACACAGTGAATTCATACCAAACAAAATAGTATCAAACTGATCAGCACAGGATGATGAAGGCGTTTTAGGTCTTCAAGACCAGACAATAGGGAAGTCAATAATGGCTTCCATAATGTCTCTCGTTCACTTCAAAATAGCTGTCCATACCTTTATGTATGTTGAAATTAAACAAAAGAAAACAGACTAAAATCACTCTGAACAGAGAATAATAGTATTGCCAAGTTTTACATCATGATGCTACAGAATAAGGACTGGGTAGCTTAGTGTCTCTTTTTCTTCAAAGTGTCTGTTCATTACATCATGCATTATATAATCAATTTTCATAAACTGTTTAGAAGTTCTATGCATGCATGTGTCTCTACACGTATACCTATCCTTTCTGTATTAGAGGGAAAAACAAATCAAAACAAGACAACAAAAAAATTCCTAGAAAAACACAAAACAAAAAAAGACATATAAAACCACGATGTTAGGTGATTTTCAGTAGTTACTATGATGTCTCTTGTTATTTTCAATAGAATTGTCTATATCATCAGGCATAGTGTAATTGAACATAGCAGTACCTAGCAATATTAATAAGAACAAAACATTGGAGACATTACAGGACTTCAAAAGCAATTAATAATCAAACAGTAATGGGTATCCTATTGAATCTTGTCATCTTCAGAGTAGTTGCCTCTACTCTCAGACTTGATACTATCAAGCATATCAGATTAGAATAAAATCAGTCAAGACAAAACAGCGATCAAACAAACCAGATTCAAATAAGTTCAGTCATAGTAAGACAGTATAAGTAATACAGGGCTTCAGATTAAGTTAATAGGAAATTAAGGATAGTTACCATATTATATCCTACTATTTTGGGGATAGCTGTCTGTGCCCTCAAATCTAATATGAGTAGACAGACCAGAACAGAATACAATCAAACTAAACAGAGTGATAAGAATAATGTGGATTTTATATCCTGATACACTATTAACAATGTCCGCTGCCTTCCTTTTTTAGAAAGTTGCTCCCCTTTCACTTTCACAGGGTGCTTTGTACATTTTGGGTCCCACTAACTCTTTTAGTTTTTAGATTAGTGGGACAACCTGCTGTCTACCTAAGTGGTTCTGAAGATTTTTACTCCTGAGCTTGATCTTAAGCTGTACTTCTTTACCTACTAAAGCCTCAAGGTTTTCCTTCCTTATAGCTAAGTAGCTCTCCAGTGCACAAAAGTGTCATGACTCTCCAACCTATCTGCAGCTGCTAAATGAGCTGTCCCTATTTCTCTCTTGTTTCCTGTCACCTAGAGCATTGTTTTCTCATCTTTGACTTATTGCCAGGAATGGCTGACTGACACCACTGTGGTTCCAGGTTCAGGCTTGTTCTGTCCAACTGCAATATGTTGTTCAGCCAGTCACATCCCCCCACAGGACCAAATTCCTAGCACTCCTGCGGGTCAGTGCAGCTACCCTGCTGGTTCCACTCTCCACTGCAGTGCATCCTCCTGGCAAGGGCTTTGGGCTCACCAACCCCCGATTTCAGTGTGACTGTGACTTCAGTGCAACTGCGAGTTGTCCTACTCCAGTGTGCGCAAAACAGCGTGGAACCATTCCCAGTGAGTGCGCATCCAGCTCCAGCCTTCCATCCATGTTTATTCTTTTCTTTCTTTCTTGCTTTCTTGCTTTCTTGCTTTCTGTTTGTCTTTCTTTCTTCTTTCTTTCTTTCTTTCTTTCTTTCTTTCTTTCTTTCTTTCTTTCTTTCCTTCTTTCCTTCTTTCTTTTTCTTTTTCATCAGTTTCTTCCTGAGTCATGAGAATCCCTCTCCTTTCATCTGGTCTTCTCCATGGTGTTAAATTCAAGATCTGTGTTGTTTTCCTCAGAGAGACTCTCTACCCTGCTACCTATCGATCTACCATCTTCCCAGGATCAGTCCTGAATAATATTTAAATCAAATAAATATGTTGATCAACTCAACATTTGGCAGTTCTTTGTGGTGAAAACTTCCAAAATTCTTTCTTGTACCCTCTTGAAATGTAGAGCATGAAAATATCATTCATAGTCATGATACTATTGAATAGTACCCCATAATTTCTTGTTTTCATGTAACCATAACTAAATAACTATTGAACAAACTTTCCTCACCTATCCCACCCTCAGTCTCCAGCCTCTGGTAATCACCATCCTACTCTTAACTCTTAGGAAAACAAAGTTTTAGATTTCCTCGCTTACTTCAGAGAGGTAATAAAAAGTCCAAAATATAAGGTATGGTCTGGTTCACTGTTTTGTTTCCTCATGGGTGGAAGAGCTAAATGCTTCACCAAAATGGGCAGTGGGACTGTATGCTGAGCTCACTCTACAGGTGTTCCCTGAAACAACAGAACTGATTGGACATACATCTATGTTTGCCTCATGGCTTTATAAATTTTCACATAACAGGCATAGTGGGAGTAAGAGATAATTTCTCAATACAGAAATTGATTCAAGTCATGTTTCACTTTTTCCCATAGCCCTCTAAAATGCTGTGTGTGATAGTCCACATGTTGGAAGTGGAGAAAGATCATATCTGTTGATTGGAATGGAAAAATTGCTTTTGTTGAAACAATATACCATAAAATGACATCTCTTAGGACTAAAAGGGCTTCTAAAAAACCTCTGACCATGATAGACAAGTGCAAATATTCATAAAAGAAGTTAACATACCTCTTCAATTGACACCAACAAATAAATGAGCTGATTTAGAACCAATGAGTAAAGTACAACTTTCACCAAGCTAAGTGAATGTAACATTGTTTATTCAAAAGAATAAAATCAGTGATCATCTCTATTGTCTTAATAAGTTCCTTTTCTCAGTATTCTTCCATGTACTTTTGGTTCATGAAGTAACAAGAAAAGGATTAAATCCTAAGACTGTCTTGAGCTCTGTGATCAGAAATTTCAAGAGCCTGCTAGAGTCTTACTTCTCCTATGAAATCTAGGGCATACATAACCCTTTTGAAGCCTAAGAATTGCTTATTAATTTCCAGAATCCATAGTTAGAGTAAAATTTCTATTTCTTAGAATTTGCCTGAACATAAATAAAATGTACTCTAGTAAACTGTATGAAGTTGTTAGCTAACCTGAAATTTTAGAAAAAAACGAATATTATGAATAACAGCAGTTCTGAATTCTCACCACTGGGAAACATGCAGAGGAAAACTTGAAACACTTAAATACTACCATTTTAAGGTTACCATATTCCATTTAACCATGTCTCTCATAATCATCAAATACTAATGCAGTATATTGTATTTGTTAAGTTTTTCTTTGGCATGACAGATAATCAAGGGCAGAAAAATTAAAAAGGACAAGGCCTTTATTGCAGGGAATTGGAGGGCTGCAGAAGAGTGCACAGTTACTTTGAGGCAGGCAAAGAAGCTGTGCGCTTTTATTAGGTTTGATGGGGTAGGGCTTGAAGGGGTGGGCAGAATGATGGATTGACAGCTGATTGGGAGAAGGCTGGCGCACATGTGAAAAGCAGGAAGTTCAATTTCCACTTGGGAGAAGAACACAAAAGTTAGTACTGAAGGGACCTGGTATGGTCTTTAGAGTCCAGTGCCAGGCTGGGCAGTCCTCATGCTGAGCCTGGCAGAGCTTTAAGTGGATGGAACACATAGTATGTTATAGCCCACAAAAGAGTCATGAAACAGGAATTGACACATAAATTTGGATAACAGTATGCATAGAGTAGCACAGATAACATTGCCACAGTTGACTAAGAAGAGTATTGAAGAATATTAAGAGTATTGAACAATAATGACCAGTAAGTATAAAATCATGGTTATATGTCTTCTATAATTGTCACTGATGATAAATCTGATAAGGTACTTAAACTTAGCAATTAAATCTAGAAAGTAGGAAATATTGTCATAATGAACTTGATGCTGTAGTTGAAAATATAGCATATTACAAAAAGAAAGAAATGCTCCACATGATTGATATGATCTTTTTGCAAGCAAGAATAAATTAAGATTAGGGGGTTTATATGCATTGCTGGAAAAAATGGGACAAGAAAAGGTAAGCCTTCCTCTAAAAAAATCAGCAAACTATAAAAATGAATAATTTTGGAGAAACTGATTCTGAAGCAGAATATGAAGTTAATATATTGGCTTTTATAATCATTGATAAATGGTTGATTATGGTGGCATCTATTTTGTCTTTTATTTGAAAAAATAGATTGGTCATAGAAAAATACTAACAAGTATGGCTCTTTTAGGGAAGTGTGATAAGTCTAAGTCATCCACAATAAGTCTAAGGTTGTAAAGATGTAATGCAATAAAAAATATATATGAAATTCTTAAAATATTTCCAAAATTTATGAAGAAGTGAAGTGAGTATGACTGTTGACTCTGAAGTTGAATTGAAATCAAATAAACTGTTGATAATTTTTAATAATAAACTCATAGTGATTGTGAACAGACAAAATTATGGAAATGTACCTATGAAATAAACACCAAACACACTGACAAGCAACTAATCAGCACTGTCAAAATCACATGAAATGTTTAACTTCTAAAGTATTCTCTAGACTCCAAGCACCTAAATGCAAAAGTTAGGTTTGAAGAATCTAGTCAGTAAACAGTCAGCTTCCAACGCCACAGGAGATAAGGTTAATGTGGATAAGAACAAAAGCATTTCAAGTGCACGCAATCAAGGGAGGTAGAGCTCCTCCAGAGATGAACAGAAATTAATTTGAACAAGGAACCAGCAAGATACAGAACCCAAGAATTACTGTCTCACCTGGAGTATGCATTTGCTTAAATCAGTCCCTCTATTTTATCTTAGACAAGTTATATTTTTTTCATCTGTTTTTTAGTTAGAAAGGAAGTAATTGTGAAGACAGATACTTGCCTTTTTTATTTCTGAACATAAATGTCAAGAGGAGCTATATCAAGTTATAATGCAGAGATTGATTGCAATGGTTGACACATTGTGTCAACCTGAGCTGTCTGGAAGTTTAAGTAACTCAGCAGTTCTACCTCCTTGAGGAATGGAGGTCATGCCTTTACCCCTCTAAGAAGTTGTTCATTGCATCAGTTTGAGAAGTTTAAAAGCTCAACTAAGTGATTCAGCAAGAGGTCAAGGTCCTTACTTTGTAAACATCTACAGCTGGTGAAAGAGGAGGGCACAGAGATGGTGCCGGTGTAATGCCTCGCCCGCAGGGCTGCTAACCTGCATACAATAAAAGGGAAATGGGGAAGGACTGATTGCCAGAACTTGGGAAGCCCGCCAATCTTGCACTTCAGTTTGGACATTGCTTCCTGGCTTCTGGTGCAGACCGTTTGGCTTCAGCTTTCTTCATAAACTCTTCAGCCTTCTGGAGTAGAGTCTTCAGAATTCCATCACCAACCCATAGGCCCCCTGATACTGATCTGTCTGGAATATTGCAATGAGTTCCAGAACTTAGACTGTACCCTTCAGCCTCCAATGTGCAGACATCCTCTGCATGATCTCTCATCCGATTCTGTGGCTGCCCATGCTAAGCCAGTCTGGTAGTTTCTTATGTATTTGTGTATCCTGTGTCATATCTGCTTCTTTTAAAAAAATTTATTTAAAAACAAAACAAACAAAATAGAAAAAGAGGCAGCAAGAATACAAGATTCCAAGGGGAAAAAAAAGAAAAGAACAAAAAATACTAAGAAGTCATTACTTGATAACTTACATACTGTCACCTTGGAAATACTTGTTCAAGTTACAAAGTTAAAACATACAAAGTACACATTCAAGCAATGAGACTGTCAATAGTTCTGCTCCATGATATAACACAAATACAGTAATATGGTCATTCATCTTACACACTTAAACATACATGCAATTATATCCCTTAGAGCACTTTCTTTTCCTCTCTTATTTACAGTAGCAATTACATATTTTGGGTTTTATTACTCCTACAGTTCTTATTATTTTTTACACTGGAGACACAATGCGATATTTATAAATATGATTCTTATTTATTTCACTAATGAGGATAGTTTCAAGTTGTCTCTATTTACCTATGACGGCTTCAAGGTAATCCTTCCACATAGCTGAGTAATACTCCATTGTATAAAAATACCACATCTTTTTCATCCACTCTGCAATTGATGGGCATCTTGGTTGTTTCCAAGATTTAGCTATTACAAATTGTACTTCTATGAACATGGGTGCACATATATCACTGTGATATGAACTTTTCAGTTTCTCTGGGAAATTACCCAGGAGGGGAATACCTGGGTTGAATGGAGCTTCTACTCCTAATCTTCTGAGAACTCTCCATACTAATTTCCATAGTGGTTGCACTAGTGTACACTCCCACCAACAGTGAAATAATGTTTCTTTTTCCTTGCAGCCTCACCATCATTTGTTATCAGATGTTTTCTTGATGGCAGCTATTCTTTCAGGAGTGAGATGAAATCTCAATGTTGTTTTTAATTTGCATTTCTTTAATGACCAGTGATGGTGAACATTTCTTCATGTATTTATTTGCTATTTGTATATCTTTATCAGAGAACTGAGTGTTCATCTCAGATGCCTGTTTTTGGAGAGGGTCTTTGAATTTGCATGGCTTGATGTTTTTCAGTTCTTTATATATTCTTGATATAAGTCCTTTGTCTGAGGGGTTGCTGGCTAAAATTCTTTCCCATTCTGTGGGTTTTCTTTTCACTCTGATGGTGATCTCCTTTGACGTGCAGAAACTTTTCAATAGTATGAGATCCCAGTTGTTTATTCTCTGAAGCATTTCCCGTGTAGTTTGCATTTTGTTCATGAATTCTCTGCCTACCCCTATGTCTCCAAGACTTCTACCTACCCTATCTTCCAGTAAATTTAGTGTTTCTGTTTTAATATTTAGGTCTTTGATCCATTTAGACTTTAGTTTTGGGCACGGTGATAGGCATGGACCTAGTTTCAGCCTTCTGCATGTGAAGAGCCAGTTCTTCCAAAACCATTTATTAAAGAGGCTATCCCTCTTCCAGTGAACATGTTTAGCCCCTTTGTCAAATATTAGGTGGCTGAGTGTCTTTGTACTTATACTTTCATCTTCTAATCTGTTCCATTGGTCCTCAGGTCTATTTCTTTGCCAGTACCATGCTGATTTTATCACTGTGGCTTTGTAGTACAGTTTCAAGTCAGGAATTGAGATGCCTCCGCCTTGCCTTGATTGCCCAGAAATGCCTTTGCTATTCTAGGTTTCTTCTGGTTCCAAATGCATTTTAGGAGTGTTTTCTCTAGATCTGTGAGGTATGTTGATGGTATTTTGATTGGGATTGCATTAAATCTGTATAACAGTTTTGGGAGTATGGCCTTTTTCACAATGTTGGTTCTTCCTAGCCAAGAGCAAGTAATATCCTTCCATTTTCTAATATGCTGTTCAATCTCCTTTTTTAGTGTAGTATAATTTTCAGCATATAGGTCTTTTACATTCTTAGTTAGGTTTATTCCTAAGTATCTCATTTTTTTAGATGTCATTGTGAAGGGTGATAGTTCCATAATTTCTCTCTCGGTGAGTTTCTTGTTTGTGTACAGGAATGCTATTGATTTTTGCACATTGACTTTGTAGCCAGCTACACTACTGAATTTGTTTATTGCCTCTAGCAGTTTTTTAATGGAGTTTTTTGGGTCTTCTATATAGAGTATTATGTCATCTGCAAATAGTGATAATTTAACTTTTTCCTTTCCTATCTTTATTCCTTTTATTTCTCTCTCTTGTCTGATTTCCCTGGCTAGTGTTTCCAGAACTACATTGAAAAGGAGTGGTGATACTGGACATCCTAGTCTTGTTCCTGATTTTAAAGTGAAAGCTTTCAGTTTTTGTCTACTTAGTATAATATTGGCTGTTGCTTTGTCATAGATGGCCTTTATAAGGTTGAGGTAGACACTGTATATTCCAATTTTTTGAAGGGTTTTTATCATGAACATGTGTTGTACCTTATTGAAAGCTTTTTCTGCATCTACTGAGATGACCATGTGGTTTCCATTTTGGCTCTGTTGATATGGTGCATCACATTAATTGATTTGCATATGTTAAACCATCCCTGCATTTCTGGAATGAGCCCCACTTGGTCATGGTGTATAATCTTCTTGATGATTTGCTGCATTCTATTTGCCAGTATTTCATTGAGAATCTTTGCATCAGTGTTTATTAGTGAGATTGGCCTATAGTTCTCCTTTTTGGTTGGGTCTTTCTCTGGTTTTGGTATGAGAATTATGCTTGCCTCCAGAAATTATTTAGGGAGGACTGCTTTCTTTTCAATTTCATTAAAGAGTTTAATGAGTATTGGCATCAAATGTTCTCTAAATTTCTTGTAGAATTCAGCTGTTAATCCACCAGGACCTGGGCTTTTCTTTGTTGGTAACTTTTTTATTACATTTTCAATTTCAATAGCTGATATTGGGTTATTCAAAATTGCTATATCTTCTTGGTTGAGCTTTGGTAGTTCATATGTTTCTAGAAATCTGTCCATTTCCTCTGTGTTTTCCTCTCTATGTGATTAGAGATTCTTAAAGTAGGTGTTCATGATCTTTTGAATTTCCATGGGATCTGTAGTAATTTCCCCCTTTTCACTCCTTATTGCATGAATTTGGGTTTCTCTTTTTCTTTATAAGGTTAGCTAGATGTTTGTCAATTTTGTTTATTCTCTCAAAAAAACAACTTTTTGATTCATTAATTCTTTGTATATTTTTTAGTTTCAATTGCATTGATTTCTGATCTAATGTTTACTATTTCCTCTCTTCTATGAGCTTTGGGTTTAGCTTGCTCTTTTTCTAGTAACTTGAGATGGAGCATTAGGTTGTTTATTTGTGATCATTCTACTTTCTTGATATGACTATTTATTGCTATATATTTCCCTCTTAAGACCACTTTTATTGCATCCCACAGATTTCAATACGTTGTTTCCTCATTTTCATTAAACTTTAGTTATTGTTTATGTCTTCCTTAATTTCATCTCCAGCCCACTGGTTGTTAAAAAGGTTGTTGTTTAATTTCCATGTATGCATGCAAGTTTTGTAATTTCTTTTGCCATTAATTTCCAATTTCAGTGCACTATGCATGGGATAATTTGAACACCCTTGCATTTACTTAAGAATGTTTTATGGGATAATATATGGTCTATTTTGGAGAATGTATTCTGTGCAGCTGAGAAGAATGTGTATTCTGTTGTGGTTGGGTGGAACACTCTGTAAACATCTACTAAGTCCGGTTGCTCACACATATGATTCAGTTCTACTACTTCTTTGCTGACTTTTTGTCTAGTTGACCTATCTCTTTGTGATAATGGGCTGTTAAGGTCTCCTGTAACAATTGTGTTCTTGTGTATTTGGTTTTTCATATCCTTTAGTATCTGTGTTATATAGTTGGGTGCTCCTGCATTTGGTGCATATATATATATTTATAATTGTAAGTTCTTCCTCTTGAATTTTTCCTTTTACAAGTATGTAGTATGTAGTGACCTTCTTTGTCTCTTTTAATCATTTTAGGTTTGAAGTTCACATTGTCTGCAAATAGAATAGTTGCCCTTGTTTTTTTCTTGGTTCATGTTGCATGGAATATTGTTTTCCATCCTTTGACTTTCAGTCTATGAGTTTCCTTTTGGGTCAGATGTGTTTCTTGTATACAGCATATTGTGGGATCATATTTCTTGATCCATTCTGCCAACCTATTTCTTTTGATAGTTGAGTTGAGGCCATTTACATTTATGGATATTACTGATATATACTGGCTCATTTGTCATATTAAGTTCAATAGTTTGCTTTCTGCTTTCCCCCCTTGTTTAATTGCTTGTCCTACCTGGTGTTTTCTTTCTGCTGTTCTGGGCGTTGTGGTCATTTTTATCTCTGTCTAGTATGTCTTTCAACACTCTTTCTAGGGTTGGTTTTGTGGATGTAAATTTCTTCAGTTGTTCTTTGTCATGGAAGTAACTTATTTCTCCGTTAAATTTGAATGAAATTTTTGATGGGTACATCAGTCTGGGTTGGAAGTTGTTTTCTTTCAGGGCTTGAAATATCTCATTCCAATCACATCTTGACACGAGGGTTTGTGCTGAAAAGTCTGTTGTGATTCTAATGGGCTTTCCTTGATAATTGACTTGTTTTTTCTCTAACAGCTTTTAGTATTCTGTTCTTATGTTGTGTGTCTGAGATCTTAACTATTATGTATCTGGGTGTAGATTTATGTTGGTTGTGACTGTTTGGTGTTCTGTATGCCTCACTTATCTGCATATCAGATTTTCCCCCATGTTTGGAAAGTTATTTCCTATTATTTCTGTGAATATTTTACATATGTTATTTGTATTGACTCCAGCATGTTCACTAATGCCTATTAATATTATATTGTTGCTCTTGGCATCATCTTGAAGCTCCTGAATTGTCATTTCATGCTGCTTTGTTATTTTTAAAAGTTCTGTCCTTTCATCATCACTAATTGCAATCCTGTCCTCAAGGTCTGAGATCCTATCCTCAGCTTCATTTAAACAGTTTTGCATGCTTTGGATTGAATTTCTTGTTTCTTGGATGTCTCTTTCAGTTTGTTTTATGAATTCTGCTTGTTTTATACATTTTTCATTCAAGGTTTCAATCAGTTTGCCATGTTCCTGTACTCTTTTCTCTATTTCTTTATTAGCTTGCTCAGCAACTCCTTTACTAAAGTTGTTACTTCTATCTTTACCTGTGAGAGTACTTCTAATTTGATTTCCTCTATGGCCTCACAGAGTTGTTTTTTAATTTCATTCACTATATTTTCAGAGATTCCTGGTGTGTTACCTTTTGGGG
Organism: Dolichotis patagonum; assembly: GCA_004027295.1. Lineage (NCBI taxonomy): Eukaryota > Metazoa > Chordata > Mammalia > Rodentia > Caviidae > Dolichotis > Dolichotis patagonum. The sequence continues at coordinate 113,244 of PVJX010000303.1, forward strand.
TCCTCTATTTAAGTGTCTCCTGTATTTGCACCTGTTGCACTGGATGTTTGAGGTTGCATTCTGCCTTTTCTTTTTGCTGTTTTCCTCTTTTGAGTTAGTGTTTGGTTCTTCAGACCCTTTAGTGTGAACTGTTGGTAGTGTGTATCTTGGTGTTCTACTGTAGGGTTGATGTTTGTCCAGTTGCTGGGTTCTACAATGAATAGGTGGGCCAGTCACTTTGTTCCCTGCTGCCAGGCCTGTTGGGTGAGTGCTGTATTCTTCCTGGGCTGACAAGCTTATAGTATTTATGCAGGTAAGCTTTTAGTTCCTGCTAGTACTATATCTTTGGGTTATTTCAGGTCATCAAATCTCCCTGTCTATAGTTTTTGTATTGGCTGAGGCCCTACTGTGTCCCTATTGTGTGCCTGTGTGTGTCATAAACCCTTTTCATTTTCTTCAAGTTGGGGGAGTCCTTTACGACACACTCCTCACTCTGCCTGATGTTTTCTGTGTGTAGGAAGGGGTCACCCTCACTCTTGTCAGACTTACCAGGGTCTTACAGTTAGTTGGAGGGAGCTTTACTATTGGTCCTATTTAGCTACTGTACACCTCTATTTTAGGAGCATACTCACCATACTGACTAGAGCCAGATCTTGTTATGGTGAGACAGTCACTTAATCTCCCTTCAAGGTAGCACGGATCGTCTGCTGTAGACCAATGTTCCTCTGGGTGCAGAGTTCCAAGTTTTCCCGGTGCACGCTGGGATTCTGCCACCACCTCTGCCTGAGTGTGGCAGTCAGGGCCCAGGGTGGGTTCCAAGAAAGCCAGCTGCCTGGCGTTTGCCTAACAGTCTGGCTAGGCCACCCGAGCCCTCTGGCGTGCCTTGGGCTGTTTTCAGATCCGGGGTGTGGTCTTACGCACTGGGTGCCAAGTTTGGAGTAGTCCCCTGCACGTTGGGGATCTGCCCGCCGCTGGAGCTTGCACAGCCACAGCCCAGGGTGGGGAACCTGATCTGAGTTTGCCTTTTTACAGGATGATGAATCGGCTAAATATTTTTTGAGTAGGATTGCAGGAAATAATAAACATCACATAGAAAGACTGTCCAAGTATCATGTAATTTTGCCTTGCAATATGCTACTCTTTCTTTCTTCCTTGCATTTTGAGAACAGCCATGTGACTTAATATGAAATATGAATTTTAAATGGAAACATGGCAGTTGTCCTTATTATTTAATCTACTGTAACAAAATATTATGAAGTGGGATCAGGTGTGCATAGAGAAGGCTTGCTTTCTGGCTCATTCATAATGTCCTGTGGCGGAAGGTGTGAACAAGATCCATTGGGTCTTTTTTTACAAGGGTACTAATTTTATTCATGATGGCTGTTTCCTCACAGGTTGTCACCAAAAGCTCTCACGTATGAATACCATCACTCTGGAGGTTAAGACTTAACATATGATTGGGGTGGGGCAGATATTCAGACTGTAGAAGGAATGGTATGCATTACTATCTGGAGCCTGGTGACCACGGACTGCCTCTCCAATTCCCAGAGCCTCACTGGCAGCAATCATGGACATGACTAAATAAACACTGGCTGAAAAAAAATACATCAATCTACCCAAGTTTATAAAGATAAAAAAGTATACTATATTGAACCATGTAGTTTTGGGAAAAGTACTATGACGGAATATCTCAGCTCATACGTTTTTATAGTACGGAGCCAGGCATCACAATGGATTTTAGCGACATTCAAAATCTCTAATTCTTACTGAACATATTTTAAAAGTAACAAAACAAATACCTTTTCTATCTCTGTGAAGAGATACATGTACAGTCTTCCTTTAATTTTAAGGCTATGAAAATTATATACTTACTAAAATAGTGGTTCACTGGGAAGGGAAAGAATACCCCCCCAAAAAAGTTTAACAGTAGTCATTTAAGTTGTAAGGATTTCAAAAAGGTTATCCATAGTTTTGTAAGAATATTTTATTAAATTTCATAATTGGACTTGGTGTCTCATCATATACTCCATATACCTTGGTAATCTAGACACTAATAATTTCATGTTTTAATTTGACATTGAGTTATCAAAAAAGAAACAGAGCAACTATAATGCAAAATAATTATATAAACATTTATTTATTTTAGAATAAAAGATACAAATCTTTAATAAAATGTATATAGTCATATGTTAGTATAGCTACATAAATTTTGCTGTAGTAGTCCTTGTAGGAATATCTCCTAATAATTACAATGTGATTTTAAACCAGATTTACTGTACCAGAAATATCTATGTAAATAATCTTCAGATTTGTTCATTGCTGTAATCCCATCATTTTCTCTACCATAAGTAACCGTATTCTTTGTGTATCTGACCAAGTCCTTACCCAGGAAAAATTACTTTGTATCTATGCATGCAAGTGTTCTCTAGTTTATTTTATTATTTATTCAAATAAATTCCTTAGATATTCTGTCATGTTTAAAGAAAACAACTAAAAGTTATGGACCTCTTTTTGGTACACCAAATTTAGATCTGTAATTCTGATGTATGGGCACCAAATTTTCAAGTTATCTGAATTAATCTTACATATCTATCATATATAATCTCCTATCTACATTTTATCTATGCATCTGCATATGCAAAACACATACATTGTATGGATAAAATAAAGAAACAAGGACACAGATGTAAGTGAAACTTCAAAGTACTCATAGTAGTAGGCAAATAACAGCATAACAATCTTTGGAACTTTATTTTTCAGGCAGCTTTTCACTCTGCACATCGTGAGGAAGCGTTCCTTCATGGCTCTGTAAGTCAGTAAAGGATTCTGGGTAACCATTACTTCAGCACTAGCCCTATAATTAGTGTGAAATAAAATTTTCTAAAAGGAAATGCTATATTTGAGAGACTATTAATTGCAACTATCTAGGATTTGTTGATAAAGACCCATGCAATAAATGGCTTAGACTTGAAATTGTTCATCCATAACAGATAGAATGATTTTTATTTCCTTCAGAAGAAAATTTAGGCTCCATTCTAATTTTATTACAGAAGACATAGACACTATATTCCCTTTATACTGTAATTTAACAAAATTAAAGATTAATCTTCATGATAAAAATAACTCATGCATTCCCCCAAAACTGTGTTTTCAACATGTTGAAATCACAAAGGAAAATATTTGCCTATATGTGGTCCTGAGTATGTCTTTAGTACATTGGGTATTTGCGCTATCTTAGACCTAGTAATTTTAGGACCAATTCAATTCCCTTTCACCAGTTTCTTTCCCTAGAAAATTGGATCATTGGCAGAACTTTTGCAGAGGCTGGATTTAATGACCACCCATGGCATCAGCTGTCTTTGAACTCTGGATTTACAGAGAGTGTAATCAAGCTATTTTGCATCTGTGAATATATTTTGGCACTTTCTCAGTCACAGTTCTTTGTTTGTAATATAATCATTCCTATAATAAGAGACCAGAGTATAAACATGTTTTTCAGTAATTTCTCTATCATTGGATATCTGATATTTTTCTAGAATGAACAAGAAATCCTGATTAGTTTTGTAACTGCACAGTATGTTTCCAATTAGACACTTAGCGAAAGGAGCAAAGCCAAATAGATGTATGTTTATTTCATCTTTTTAAAATCCATTTTCTTTTTATCTAACATTTCATTAAAGGTATTTCATACAGTAAAGTCCATTTTAACTACAAAATTTATAAACCCATAATTACTTTTTAGATGCTATTTATTTGACCTTTAAATTTATATCACTATTTTTAGAAGAACTTACCATACTATGCAATTTCTGGTTTATACACATCTACTTGATATTCCTTAAGAAATAAAATTACATAAACAAAATAAAATCTAAGATCTTATAATGAGTTTTATTTTTCATCATTATTGGAAGTATCCCCCCACCCCCATTCTAATGTTTCAGTCTATTACTCTCACTTCTGTCCCATGGGCTTTTGGAGCCTTTGCCTTTACTTCTTTGTTCTGTCTGAAATATTCTGATCTCTGAAACACACATGACTGTCTTCCTTGTGTAACCTAGGTTTAAACAAAATGACTGTGACTTTAGGAAAAATATCAACCCTCTACAGCATAAAAATTTTATTCACTGCTTTTATAGTCCTATTTGCTGTGTTATTTCCTGTAGCATATTTCATAGGCTGAATTGTGTCTCCTAAAATTCAAATTTTGAAATATTAAACTCAGGTACCACAAAATCTGTCCAAGATTGAAATAGAAACTTCAAAGATCTTAAATGAGTTAACCAATGTTTGCTATCACTCAGTATTCCTGATGTTTTAAAAAAGACAGCATGTAAACAAACAGAGAAGTGACCGGCTGCCTGCCATGGAAGGAGACCAGAGAATTCTCTAATCCTTTTGCTACTTGAGTCATGAACTTTTTACCTTTAGTAATAACAGAAAATATTTTTCATTGTTAAGTAGGGGTTCATTAAAGGAACAAATTTAAAACAATACAAACGTATAAAGGATGAAAAGTAGGCTTACAATAGTTGCCAAGGTTGGAAAAGGGGAAAGGTTTGTCTTTGTGTCTGGAGTTGGATGGAGAATCTAGTGTGTGTCTGCTTTGGAAAGATGAAGCATCTGCTCTACAAACCTGATGGAACTGGAGACAAATGTCCAAAGGTGATGGCAAAGAGCTGAACTCCTCTGAAGAGGCCAAAGGGCTGATTTCATTCTTCTTTCCCTCCTTATTCCACTCAAGTACAAATCTAATGATTTGTGCCACTCCCATCCATGGTAGATTTTTCCTTGTGTCTTTCAAATCCATCGTCCAGAAACATTGGAAACTGTGATCCACTAAACTTCAAGCACCTAATTCATTAGAATTGATGCCACAGTTACCACAGTCCACTCGTTTTCAACTTGACAGCCAGGCACATTTTGCTAAAATATACTTGGTTTACAAATACAAAGACAAGTTCAGAATTACACCTAACATGACACAACTGTTCTGCATACAAAGGGAAGCACACTAATTGTATCCTCAGAATAGAAAGCAAAGTTATTTCTCATTTGAGGGGGAGGTAATGCTTGCACTATTCTCTTTGTGTCACAGCACGGATGTAGTGTATAATAGAAAGAACAGGGAATTTGAATACAACAACTTTGCCCAAACACCAGCTAAGCTCTACTCTGGCCTCCAAAATGGACTTAATATTAGAAAGTTGACAGTGAAGAAGATATATGCTCCCTGGAGTGCAGTTTAACCCGCTGATTTCATTCAGGACACTTATTAAATGTGTTAACTTAATAAACACTATACATTCTTTCTGATTCACATTCACCTATGAAGTAATAATGTTAACAAAATCTGTGTCGTGATTTTCATTTGGAATGAATTTATGTAGTACAATGAATTTTAAGCTGGAATACATTACACAAATTATGAGGTCATATATGTTAAGGAATTTTTTGAAAAGTGTACAAACTAAAAAGTGTGGCTTAGAAGGTGAATTTTTAACATTTTTAGTTACTTTTGGTTTCAGTCATGTGTACAAAGCTATCCACTTACTTCAATATTATTTTGAAGAATATATTTATAACTTGAGGGAGCACTTTGCAAAGTAGATTTGTTTAATTTTCTGAGAAAAATGAGAACGACAATGAGAAGATACCATGATAAGAAAATAGTTATGATTATATTATGATTATGCTTTTTAGTAATATGTTTTTATATTAAGGGGAATACAGACAGATATGAGCTCAATTCTTTATCAGGTCTTCCATTTTTATATCCTTATAACATATAGACAAAATTTACCTTCCTTTTAAACTCCTCTAAATAAGTAGCTAACTGCAGAGGGGCTTAGAGGAAGATTGTTCCTGTGTCCTTGACTGGTTTATTTGACTCTCTATAGCTGTTTCTCTTGAACTGGAAAATTAAATCTAAGTAGAATCTTGGTGCCAAACAGATGCTACCTTTGGCTTGAATTGTCTGGGTAAATTATAAAATAATAATTAATAACTCAGAGTCAGTGCCTAGAAATTATGCAGGCATATCCATTACCTCTGTACATAAACAAAATCAATTTTCATTAAATATGTTAATTCCACCCCACATCACTATCCAAGGTTTGCCAATGCCTGACTAGGCATTATGCCTTATTTTCCAAATCAAGCAAAACAATTTTTCATTATTTGTTTTGATTATCTTCAATATGGTCCATCCTAATTGTGTTGAGAACAGGTGCGTTTGTGTTGCTAAAGAAACCAAAAAAAGCAGTCTAAATATGAACCTTTTATATGCCATGTGGTACAATTATTTCAAAAGGCTGCACAGTAGGAAACATTGTACTGATAGCATTCTTAATGTAATTACAGGACAAACAGGGAATAAAAAGCTTGAAAATTATAAATCATAATTTCCAACAGCATTTCCAGCTAAATCAATAGATGGCAATAATTTTAGATATTTGAGAATTTTTGGAATAAAACCAAATTTTACCTAGAAAACATTCTCACACCACAATTCTATTTTGGGTAGTAAACTATATTTTATGGGGATGTTTTCATTGCAATCTTTAATTAGTTATGCTAATATGTTCTTCACAATTAATTAGGATTGACTTGCTTTAAAAATATGATGTCTACATAACTATGCAGGTAATTGAAAGGAATTTCTGCACCTACTAATCAGATAAAAATATTTAATATGTTAATTCAAATAATAATAGAAGTTGATCTATAAAATGCTCATTACGAAAATTAGTATGCTAAGTATTTTATACTTTGTATAATCCTCATATCAAATATATAAGCTAATATTATTTATATCTATAAAATAAGGAAATCAAGACCCATCCAAGTAAACTAATTTATTCAAATGGAAACATTCATAAGTTAGTGGCATGGAAGTTAAAAATATTTTTCCAAACTGCAAAGTCTGAGCTCTAGGTTATGTACATTATTCAGAGTTCAATAATAGTGCATGTCATTCAATATTGCTTACCATTCAGACAATGTTTGAGCAGATGTTAATGTTTTGTAAATATTATTTTCAATTTCTCAAGTGTCTTGCAAGTCATAAATCATTTTATTACTGGAAAGACTCAAAGTTAAAATATATACTTTAAACTATAATAAATTACTACTTAGAATAATAATAGGAAATCATGTACGAATCTTAATTATGTATGTTATGTAAAGACAAAGATGCTCAAATAACAGAAAGGAGTAACCATTTAAAAGCCCATATACCATCTGTTTCAAGTTTCTCTGCTCCATAGAAATGAGGTGATCATGGCAAGCACAAGGTCCTGAGTTTGATTCCCAGTACCAAAAAAAAAAAAAAAAAAAAAGAGAGATGACTTTTCAAGTAAACAATGTAATTCACTAATTTGCATTTGACGTTGTGAATTTCATTTGTTATTTCAAATTTGAAATTTTAACTGATATATTTGACATAATATATTTGCTCAGTCAGAAAGGTGAATCTATTTGATACATACATAGCTAAGTAAGACTTATAGGATTCATTTGAAAAGATTCAGCTCTCTTTACTTTGTTGTATACTTAAGTTAGCCAATGATGACTTGAATCTAAATTGCCCAGTTCACATATTAAATTAAACTCCGCTAAAAAATTTACCACTAAAAACACATTTTTTAGTTTTCATCACAAAAATTAAATATTGCTTCAGTATTTTCCCCTCTAATATACCACATATCAGAAGAGAATGAACTTGATTCTGGTATTCTTTATCTAAGACTAAAGGGGAAAGTACAGAATCTCATACCAGAATTAACATTTAATTTTATTATTGAAATTATAAAATTATATGGTAAATATAAACATTGTAAGCTAATAATACTAAGGAGTATTATTTATTTATTTAACACACTATTATGCATTTTTCAAGAAATTTGCCACTTTTGTACATATATTTATTCAAATGTTTATAATCACTATATAAGGAAGCAAATTTATTATCTCAACTTTGTGGGTAAGGTCACTGAAAATTTGAAGAATTACAGGACCTCCACCAATTCTCCATATCTGAAATTTGTGAAACCTTTAGTGTATTTAAACTGACCTGAAAAGCTACACTTCCTAATCCTGGAAACTAAGAAGTTTGGTTAATTTTTCTAGTTGATGTGTGTGATGAAGTAACATCAAAAACAGAGCTCTAAAGTATTTTTCTTTATTTATTAATTGTTCTCAAATAGAAGTAAATGTTTCCTGTGTGCTACAAATAGTGATTGATAACCACACGTGAGAAAGAGATCATAGGAAATTGATATAGTATTAAATTTTATAGCTGGAAAACATTGGCTAAAGAAAGATGAAATGTAATGTTAAAGTCCATCATTGGAAACATTGTTTTTAAAAGAAAGGATGAAATTTGTGTTATCCTTACATATTTATATTCTTCTCACATGAATATATTCTCAGTAAAAAATATTTTAACTACTTTTACATTGACACCTGTCATATGCAACCAATAAAAGAAATATCTTCTTTAACTCTATTATATAACAATAGTCTAGGAAATGGAGTTTCAGTGAATAATAAAGTTAAAGAATGATCTCTTTGGACACCTTCACTGAACTTTCAGTTAGAAAGTACATCATATATATGATGTCAGATAATTCTAAAGGCTCTTAAGACAAATAAGATAACATGTTGGCTGGTTCCACCACGATGTTGTCAATATAAACCCAGTGTTATAGAGATGTTACAGAGAAATCAGCATGTGCATGAAGATCTGTAATCATCACAATAAGGCATCCAAAGGAGCAGAAAAGGTAAAGAAAGTGCAAAATTTTTATGCATTTGTGATTACAATATTATTTTCAGTCAGTCTTACTCTTTTTATGGAAACAGATCCAAGTTTAGATAATTATTACTTCAGACTAGACTTTGCTGTATACCTTATTCTAGATAAACAAATGTTTATTTTTCATTAAAAAAACCCTGGTTGAAAATTATTGTATTACTCTCCTTTTGGTTTTGGTTGCTCTTTTGGTTTCACTTGTTCAGCCCAGCAAGTTTTTACCACATTTTAACTGTAGACACATAGAAGGAATTGGATTTATCCCATATTTCAGACTCAATGGAAAAAATGCAATGATGATAAGTACATCTCTAAACTTTTTATATAAAAACAAATTTTATTGAAATGAATGTTTATGTGTTAGTATTTTTATAAAGCACACACTCCTGAAGTTTAATAATTAGATTTTTTTTTGTACCAAGAATCAAAGACAGGGTCTTGTGCTTGCCAGGCAGGTGTGCCCTTGAGCTACATCCCAGCCCTAATAATTAGATTTTTAGCAGGCACAAAACCATAATGCTAAGTGGAATGAAATTGTAGTGAAAAGACTTAAGAAAGCATTTGAGAATCAGAAAATCAGACAGAAAATGAAATAGTTCATAATGTAAGACTAGCTATTTAGCAATGATTAAAAAAAAAAAACTAAGTTATCTTGAGTTTAACAGATTTACGTAAAGGAGAGTATTATGGCTTGTGTTTTGTTGTCCCCCCAAATCCTCATGTGGTCACTGGTGGAAGTCTTTTAGAGCTGGCTGGGTCTAGAGTGTGTGGCTAATTCATGCTACAATGCTGAGATTAAAGGTGTGTGATTATTAAGTCACTTCAATGATTGGTATGGCACTGCCCTAATCCCAATAGCCTGGATAAAGTATAAAAGAGGCAGAAAGACTCTGCTTAGGTCTCTTGCTGCTTTGCTATCTTCTGGCACCGTGAACCTGTTCCTTCTTGCTGCTTTTGGTATCTTGTTGGTGCCATGAACTGTTCTCCTTTGTGATGGGCCCTCTTCCAAGCCACCTTGTCTTGTAGTCAGCCAATTATGGGCTAAAACTTCTATAAAATGTGAGCTACGTAAACCTTTACCACTTTAACTGTGGGTATTGAGTATTTTGTCTCCGCAACAAGAAAAGTAACTAAGACAGATAGTTCTGCAAGTTGTTCCTAAAAAGAACTTAGAAAGCAAGTTGGAAACAAATACATAAACAACTGAAATTTAATCCATAAGCATGGAAAGGAGGAACCAGCTATCAATTGAGAATGAATGGGTAGTTAATTTGTATTATGAGATCTGATTGGGAAATAAATGGGAATGGATAAGTCATTAAAATGCACTCTACCCTTTTGTTTTTGTGTCTATATAACCTGTCATTCTTTTCCTCATGAATTATTAAATAAAGAAGTGCTATGTGTAAGTCCTGCTGCTGGAATACAATAAGTCTCCTCGTTTTAAACAAGCTCTGTTCCAGATGAATTATTGTTAAACTGGATTCATTCCTAAGGTGACAATGTGAGTCTTCCAGAGTACACTTGTGAAAGTTCACAACTCTCATGTTCCTAAATCAGGGACTTCCTGTAAGTAAAGTGCATAGCCAAGCAAGAAATAATTGGTATGTACATTTGAAATTACTACTATCATACAGTGATGTACAAAACAAAGGGTAATATAATAGCACACAAAATCACTTAGAAGTTCATGAAACAGTCTTAAGAAAGCAATGATTTAGCAAAAACTCTGGTACATGAGTTGTCACACAGAAGAAGAGAAGACAAAGGAGAACCGGCAGCAGTCGCATTCCTTGTAGTTAGAAATTCATGTTCACAATTCAAGGTGTCAAAAGAGAAGTGATTCCTGAGTTCAACAGAACTGCAGATGAGTGTTAGAAAAGTAAGATTATGGTTGAGAACTACGAGGTTTCCCCTAATCAAATATGAATTTATTGATTTCAAGGATAACAAAATTTGGAAGTTTGATTCTGTTGTGCTAAAATCTATCTTTGACAATGACTATGACGCACAGTAAGAGAACAGTCAACATTTAACCTTCTCTGCTCATGCCAGCTGGCCAACTTGTGACTCTCAATGTTGGCTTCAGATTTGGAGACTAGTAATTAAATTGGCTACTGTAAACCTGAATAGTTATGGAATTAATGCCTTTTCATTGCTGGAACAAAACATCCAACATCCACTACCTAAAGGAGGAGAAGTTTCATGATTTGGGGCAATTCAATTCAGGGGCGATGGCTCTGAGATAAGCATGGCGGAGCGGAAGGGCATGCCAGATGGCTGCTGAACACCCTGTGGCAGATAAAAATGCAGAGAAAGAAGAGTAGAAACAGAGACAAAAACATATCCTTCCAGAATATTCCACCAGTGTCCTGTCCCTTTAGGTAAGCAACCATTTTTGAACACATGAGACTTTGGGGGTACATTTTACTCCAAAACCACAATATTCACCAGACACACTGGTGCACGCCTGTAATCCTAGCACTTGGGAGGCTGATACAGGAGGATCACTGCAAGTTGGAAATTAGCGTGGGCTACACAGTGAGTCCAAAGCCAGCCTGATCTGCATTGTGAGATCTTGTCTCAGCAACAACAACAACAACAACAACAACAAAAAAGAAGCAAAAAGAAAAGCTGTAATGTTCTTTCCCACAACCTCACAATGTTCATGTCGATTTCACTTTACAAAGTCCAAAATGCATTTGGGTGATCTTAAAAGTTACCAATATTTTACCAAGTCTAGCATTGCCTGAAAAATTCAAGTTTAAAACTCCTCAGATGTAAGTTTCAGTGAAAATCATGAAGAAATGAGATGATAAAAAGTTAAGATGTGCTGTGTATATGTACAATCTTCCTATGATGAGTGTCATCACTACATACCGGCAAACATGTAGCAATAAAATTAAAAGTTAGAAAATACCGAGTGCTTCCAACAAATAATTACAAGTTGTAAATATTTCCATTCTAAATGGAAACAATAAGGTGATAGAATAGAAACACAGCAAACCTAAAGCAATCAGTGAGGACAACAAACTGCAGATTCATTTCTAGCACCTCAGGCAGGATATGCCTACTTCTGAGTTCCAAAGGGTTCAGGGCGTCCTGCCCTCTTGGCCTTGCCAATTACAGTCTGCTTGACTTCTCTGAGTATCACTCATGTCCTGGAATTTCCCTTGGCAGGCATTTCACTTTTCTGGTATCTCCAACTGCCGAGGGTTTCTACTGAACTTCCAGCTTCACTATAACAGCTTCATGCTCTGCCTTATCAAGACTCTCAGGCCACCTCCTGCAATATATGAGCCAGTAACTCTAGCAGTAAGCATGCCTGAAAAACAAATGCCATGTGTGCCGATGATACCAAGGTCTGCTTACAGCCTGAGACATTGTTTGGCCCTCTATGAGGATGGTTATTCTGGCCTCTGAGTCCCTGAATGCTCTGGAAACCGTTTCCTAAATGATCCTGAAAGAGCAGAGAACCATAGAGATTTCATCTCAAAGAAAAATCTTTCAAAGCATTTACATTTTTACACATTTGAGCCTGAACAGGGAAGAGTCCACTAATTCCTCAGATACTGTACCTTCAAACCATCTTTCTCATAGAGCTGCTACAAAGTATTTGGCTTCTTCTTAATGCTAATGTTTTCATCAACCACATTCTGCTTGTCCCTTGCATTGTCAGTGGTTCCATTCTGGTGAAGTTCCAAACTTTTCACATGTTCCTCTTGATTTTCATAGTAAATCTGCCTAAAAACAGCCAGAAATATCATTTCAGGCCTGGACATTCAGCTTGGTTGAAAGTTCTTCTCTTCATTCTGTAATTTTAAATTCAACTACATACCAAGGTTTAAGCTTTGGACAAAATGTAGAGAAAGTTTCTGGCAGCATGAAATACATACGAGCTATGTAGTTCTCGGTGAACTGCTTGTTTCCACCCTCCAAATCCTGGAGTTTACTAGCCACGTTCCCATCAGCACTCAGGTCATTTGAGCTCTGGCCAGGATCACCGATCAGATTCTGCTTACTAGAAGGGTTACTACCCTTCTCTCTAATGCTGTGGCACATTTACGCACTGGTTTGTTTTCTGCTTGAAATATTGACTAATAGATACTGTCAGTTATCCAGAAATGCTTTGAGAAACAGTTTAAAGATAAAATATACTGACATTACTGGCTATCTGAAAGAGTCAGCCCATTTCTAAAAGCATATCAGCAGAATAAAGATCATGATTAAGTTTGCAGTTTGTGAGATCATCCTACCTGAATTATGGAAGCTATTTTGAGGAAAGAAAGATTAACATGGAGACAGATGATACAAAATGATACAACCTTAGGATATGTGTATCCTAAGGTTAAATTTAGTTGCATAAATCAAACAGAAAATTATGGTGTCTGTAGGGAAATATAGAGAAGGTATATACAGAACATATCTTCAAACTGGCAAAAGTCAGAACAACTGTTAAGACCTTACTTTGTTGTATTTAAAGAACAAGATTATAAACAATGAGATACTGAATTTTAATTTTTTAAAAATGGCTACATTCAGTGTTTAATTATCTTGGGAAAATTTTAAATGGGAGAATATATCAATTCTACATTGCCATATGGAATATTGGGTTATTTATTGGTACACAAAAAAGATAGATAAGTATAAGACACTTACTTAAAGAAATCAAGAAGGCATATAGTCTTGGGATGTATACACATTTTCAAGGTTATATATATTTGAAATGAAGGATCATCCACATCTGTCGGCTCAACTAAGACAAGCATGCTAAATGCGAATGGACTTCAGCACTGATTGCTGTAGCCTTTCCAAGTTTATTAAGATGATTAATTTTGAAGAGCTATGGCTCTTATTTTAACATTTGAAGATAATTGGAATCTATTTTTAGATCATAAATCATTGGTTACTCATGCAATTCATAGTAATTTATAATTTTATAGTTCATTTAAAAATATTTTTCATAAAAACACAGTTAGTCAAATAGGACAAAATACCAATTCAATGAAGAATATGTGTATCCTAAGGTTAAATTTAGTTTACAGGTATGGAAAACTTTACCAAAGTATTAATAAAGTATTTTAAGACATGAATTTTAAATATTATATTCCATATATATTTTACTGAAAATGTACATTCAATTTAATTTCTAATCTAATAGTTTTACATTTAACAAAATATACACATACAAAATATTTTCATTATGATTCTTTTAAAGAGTTTCTGGTTCTTTCTATGAAACAAAATGAAAGTTTCTTATAAAAACATGGCAGAAGCATATTCAATATGTGCATTTTAATTAAGAATCATTGCACATATATATGTCAGTACAGATAGGTGTTCAGTGTATGGTACACAAATGGTTTCATACAGCAGAGACTCAAAGAATGTTAGGAGGAGAAATTTTGATCTTAGGATAACAAATGACTTTTAAAACAAATAAACAAATGGGTCATTATCCTGCCTGTGGTGTTACAGATCTTTCCCCAAAAAACCACCAATATGTCCTGCACTCAGTCTGTACTGCAATATGTAGCACTTCACCGGTTGCCCAGCAGCCTGTGATCACGGATCCTCATTCGACCTCCTCTGACGAAATCCTGTGGGTGACTTTGTGGGCGAGTCTATCTAAGACATTTTATTTCATACACTTCACATTCTAAATCTCTATCCATAGAATGAAAGCCATTGAACCATGGTTTACTTATGTTGTACTCTGGTGCATTTTGCTCTAGGAAAGTCTGCAATAATTCATATTTTCTTGTGTTTTTAAGCCCCTAAGTGCTGGCCAGTGCTTTGCAATGGCCTGTCAACTGTTGCAATGAACATCAATCAAAGATTGTACACACTCATGAGTTTTCTCCTTCAGATTTGGTCAGACTGAAGGTTGCAAATACAAATCAAATAGCAAAAAGAAAGTGTGGTTTTTAAGTTGATGAATTGTTGAGTTGTTCAGGAGTCTTTCAGTATAATTTGATTTTTCTTTCTGTTCCTTCCCTTTTGTGTCTTCATCTGCATCACCTTATAATGTTCATACAAAAAGACAGTTAACTTTAGAATGGATTTAGTTTGACATTTTAGTTCATAATGACCGAAAGAAAAAATAATTTTGTTGAAATCAGGGTCAACTAATGTGAAAAAAATTGTGCAATGGTTTAGGTAGATACAGATGTTATAAAATATTTATTTAAAGAATAATTAGAAGTGCAAATATATCCCTGCACCATCAATAGTTTCAATGTGTTCCTCGAACTGACTATGAAAATTTAAATTCTCAGTCACTAAGCCTGAATTAACAGATGAAATACTGTCTAATCATCTGATAATTTCATGAGACCTAGGGAGCCACATGACAATGTTGTGAATTCCTAACATAACAGGAAACACGAAGAGCAAATATGTATCTTTGAATCATAAATCTAACATTTCTTATAAATTAGTTTATAATGGGTGTAGAGCACTGATTGATGAAATAAAACATGTTCACTTGTTTCACAATTACAAGAACTCTCAGAGATAATACTATAATAAATTACATTCCCAGATTAACAAATATACAAAAGTAGCTGTTCACATCATAAGACTATCAGCATTCTTTGTTTAGTATCTGTGATTTCTTTAAGAAATGTTTTGTTTTCTTTTGATACATTATTGTTGCATTTAATCACAAATTCAAAATAAATAAAATGTGCCATCACTGAATAAATACTGGATCTTGATGAAAATGGGGTTATAAAAATACTTGTAAGACACTGTTTTGACTCATTTGAATCACATTAGTTGTCTAAATATATATTTAAATCAAAAATCCATTTTCATAGACACCAAAGTCCATTTCTTATGAATGCACAAAGAAATGCTTCATGAATATAATATGCTAGAACATCAAGTAACAGATAAAATATTGTAATTATATACATATCACACATGTTACTTTTGGGCCCAATTGAGGTCCTGAATTCCAGTTGGTCTTTGTGGTTTTTGACAAAAGCAGGTCTGCAGTATGTATCTCTGGAACAGTTTTGGAAAAGCGGAGCACAGTGAACTGCTAACCATACCCTCCACTGTATGTAAGAGAAATTCCCCACCACACTTCTGAGGCCCTGAGGAGCTGCCTACTGTCCTAGTGTCTGTAGATCAGTCTGTGTGACAATGGTCACATTTCTGCACTCACAAATTATACACTTCAAAACTTGCACTATACTATTTATACCGACTGTATGTAAAGTTTTTATATCTTACAGAAATCTTTATAAAAGAATACATATTCTCATGGACAAAGGCTAAGGAAATGTTAACAGTGATAGAGCTGCCTGTTTCTGAAAAGGAACAAGATATTTACGATTCTAATGTTTAAATCAATAAGACTTGTCAAATAGTATTAGAAGGCTTTTGAGTTTGTGGAATATACACAACTTTAAAGATTAAATAAAAATGTGAGGATTGCTTTTTTTAAACAACTAACAATTTCTTGCTAAATAAATAAATTGTAACTTACAAAGATAAATGGCACTATTCAGTTCCAGAAGAAAAGAGAAGGTATGATATTCTGTTATTTTTTCTAAGTACTGCTGGATTTGGGGAGTCTACCTAAAAATTCTAGCACAAAGAGATTCTTAAAGTTTATATAAAACTGTGTTTCTGTGTGGGTGTATGGTAACAGTCTTTATGTATTAAACATAAATTTAAGGCAGGATAATAATTGGAATAAAAATATCAAAGCTATGATTTAATAAGCAATATCTCCATCATTGAGAAGAATATGCAAAATGAGAGAAACAGAGGAGAGAGAGAGAGAGAGTGAGACAGAGAGAGAGAGAGAAAAAGAGAGAGACAGAGAGAGAGAGAGAGAGAGAGACAGAAGATATCATTAGATACAAATTTTAAACCAAACACAAAATATTCAAAATCAAATAATGAACATAATTTGTATGAATTGACAAGACTACTCTGTATCCATTGCTTTCAGTAGCTGATATGATCTGACGTTTATATGAAGACATAGTCTAAATGTATGTTATTATAAAACTAAGATTACTTAGGAAAGAAGATAAACAGAAACAAGTTTAAGTTGTTTAGATTGTTTTTATTGTTATAAAACCCAGGTGTTTTAAGAAAAGAGGGGAGAATGTAGGTTTGTGTGTCCTAATGTGACTACAGTTTAGGATATTTCCTCAAATAAATTTTTCCCTGATAATTAAATATTATTGTAGGTTAAAATTATATAATCAATAAAAAGCTATATCTTGCTCATTTTTATACATTGCGATGCATTGCTTGTAAAATATTTTGACATTCTCTTTATACTTGACTTATAAACACATGATGACTGATCAATCGTTAGAGCAATTTAATAATCTTTTGGTTTATCCTTTGTTCATCCTATGATATATACAACTATATCATGACTTGGAAATGTGTAGTTTCTCTGCAAACAAAATTTGCAACATCAGAACATATTACTTAAACATTAACAATAATGTGAAATCTAATATGACTATATTTTAAAATGTTTTCATAATTCAAAATAACGATAAGGCATCTATGTAAATCACAAAAACTGACTTGTTTTTTCTTTATTTTGTTTATCACCATTATCTAATCATTTCATGCTTGTCCAAAATATGATATTCATGAAGCTTCGAAATTTTTCAGAAACACTCACTTTCATATGTTTCTACTCTATGAGAAAAATTCTAAAAGTACCTAACTATGAAAATTTTCACTAATCTTTCTTTTTTGTTCAATTTTGGGAGCTATTTCTGTAAGATCCTAGTATAAAGAGTAATTCAGATAAATCATTTTTGTTAATTAATGTGAAACTCTACTTGATTGTCTTATTTTTCTAGTAAGAACTGTATAGTTCTGAAGACTAGCTATCTGTATTTTTTTCTTTTTTTTTTGTTCGAGCATTTTTTTTTCTCTTTAGCTATCTGTATTTTATTCATATATATATGCATATAAAAATTTTAGCAGTTGTGACTTTGGGCAACTTGTGTAAAATCTCTTTTTACTTCTATTACTTCCTCTACAAAATTAAGAGGAGGGTAGAACTTACTTGATGATATCAGGTTGAATTGAAATACGTTAAGAGAAAACATTTTGCCTGAAAATGTCTGAGATATTGTCAACATTGTTATTGCAGTACCATTTGATTTTAGATCCATATTGAAATAATTACAATTTATATAATTCCTTTTGTTTCATACATTTTTGAGTGAGTGATATTTCCTTGGACCAGAAATTTCCTTTACTTATTTTCCACTGGAAAAGGATTTTAAGTTCTACTTTTTTTCATAACTAGATTTTAATAGGTTTTGTGGCATAACAAATTACCATGCATTCTGTATGTTTAAAAAACATTATTTTTTCTGAAGAAGGAAGCAAATACCTGCATTACTATTTACTCAGTACCTAAGAGTGCTACAATTGTGGTGTAGGTTTGGGTCATTTCTTGTCTGTTTGCTTTGTTATTGTTTGTTTTGTTGTCATTGATTTGATTTTTGTTGTTGTTGATTTATATGGAGCCTTACTGTCTCATTAAAGTATTTATCATTCAGGGCTGTAAGTGACAGAATAAAACCTTCTCCTCCTTCATGGGATCCCTCATCATGTAAAGCTTATTGAATGAACCTTTGCTTCTTCAAAGCCAACAAGAATATCTCTGAAAACTAAGCTGTCTGATAAGAGAAGCATGGTTAAGCAGAGTCAGATTAATAATCCTTTTGGTTATCACATGGACAAATTACTGGAGGGAGTATAAAATGTCTGTTCTCTATATAAGAAATATTGCTTGCAATCAAATGTGAGGACCATTCAAGGAAGACATATGAAAAAAAACCAGGAAACAGCAGTATTCTAGCATTCTGACTCTCATAGTCCATCTTATGGTCCTATATTCTGGTTTGCTCCAATTTTTAATATATGTGACCTTATTGCACAGCTCTGAAGGTGGCCTCCTTTTATAGCATTAGCCCAAAGTGCAAACTCTGTCATCTAAGTCCAGACCATGGACACAATTATGTTTCATCTGTTAGCAAATCTAAAGCCTCTTACAACTTCTAATGATAATGGTAAGACAAGAATAAGGTAAGAATTATAGCAATTTTATATAAAGAAAAGAGAAAATCTAAAGTAATAATAAGTCTCTGGACCCACATAGATCCAAAATCCTTGAGGACAAATGTTGCATTTTTCTTGATTAAATTCAGGATCTGGAAATTATCTTCCATATTTCGTTCCATCTCTGCGTTCCTTGTTCTAACCTCAAGTCATTGTCGTCTTTTTCACAAAGATAATCTGTGTTTCCAAGCTCCTTTCAACCAGTATAATTTTCAGTGATTATCAGTTTTATTTCATTACAATCTCTCTCTTCTTTTCATTCCAAACTCAGAGTATTTCTGCTTGGAACAATTTTCTTAAGAAATCTGCAAATGTTCCTAGAGTTCAGAGTATTTCATTCATTAGGCAAATACCACAACCACAAATGCTCTTCAGCTTCCTAAGGACCTTCAGTTTACTTGCTGCTCGCCCTTCATCCACTCAGAAGACGTACCCTGTGTGCCCTCTTTTCATCTTTCTGCATTTCAGGAGAGGTAGTACAGCACTGCAGCCTGGTTCTCTATACCATGTTTTCCAGTCACTGTTAAATTAAACAATCTACTACCTTTTTGATAGACTGACATTTAAAAAAATTCAGCCCTATTTCCTTTAGATTTAACACATCTTTTTAAAATTTATCTCCATTTTACATCTTGTAGTAATCAGCAAGAAGAAATCACACAACATCTTTAGCACATCTTAGAGCTGTCTTTCAAGTCAATACTTTACAAATTTATCTTTCCAGAAAAACATAGGCAATAGATTTTTCCTTGTGTATGAGCTCCCTTTGGCAATGGACAGTGTCCCTACAAGTCAAATCTCCAGCTCTTTGGGCGTGTGCAAAGGCTCCTCCTGTCACCTGTCAGTGCATCATTCTGACCTCCCCTTAAACTCCACCCCTGTTAGGTTCCAGGTAAAGTTGGTGATTGCTCCTGAAACTTCTGCAGGCTGCCGATGTCTCTTCAGCAGCCCTCCAGTGCTCTCAATAAAGGAATGTTTTCCTTCCTCCTGTTATGTCTCTTTCATCTCTCTCACTTGATGGGAGACCAAATGGTTTCCCACCAACCAAATGGTTGGTGACATTTTAGACTCAGAATGCATGGAGGCCATTGCTCCTGGGGGTACCTATCCTCTGGTCCTAGAACAAGCCACTCTCTATCTCTATCTCTCTTTCTCGTCCTTCTTTTTCTTTCATGGGGCATCCCTGCCCCTGTCATTACTAGCTGCCATCTGCCCAACACTGGCCTCACCTCTCCATGTTCTCACAAGTGAGCCAACTCTCGCTCAAGTTGCCTGTCTTTTAAGTGCCTATGCTGGGACACTCCCTCGCTTTTCCTCGGGGACTTCTCTTCTTCTTTTGTCTTCCCTGCTACAACTAGAGAACAAAACTGTTGGGACCTTTACCCAAATGTGCTTCTGTGGTTGGTGATGAGCCAACACAGGTCCATGAACCATTTTCATTGGCTCAACAGTAATTTGGCCCATTATGGGAAATACTCATTCTCTACTGAAAAAACTCATTCTCCTCTTGGGGTCTGTTACAACCACCTGGGCCCTTTAGGCTTAGCACAAACGATTAGATCCAAACAGCTGATTTTCCTCTGCCAAACCACTTGGCCAATGTACCCCCTTGATAACGCCAAGTGCTGGCCAGGGAAAGGTACCTTTGAATATACTATTAGAGATTTAGATAACTACTGCTACCATAGGGGCAAGTGGGGGAACTTCCTTATGTTCAGGCCTTTTTTGAGCTCCTTGCATATCCTGACCTTATCCAGTCCTGCAAAGCTGCTCAAATCCCTCTGGTTCGTTCCACAGGCTGTCCTCCCCTTTCCACTCAATATGATTACTGGGACCCCTCTTTCTCTCCCTGGTCCTATTGATGAAGTCCCTTTCATCCTTCCTCCTCCATACCCTTGGCCCTCCTTTGTTGAAATCCCCCTCTCCGGCTGATCCTCAACCCTCCTCTCTCCTCCTCCTTCAGCACTGTCAACCTCCCCCATTCCTCTTGCCTCCACCTGGTGATCTCTCTTCGCCCCTCTTCTCAGCTGCTTCAAGCCCCTGCAACAATGGAGGCCCCACCACTGACTGGCTGCCTTCTATTTATCCTTCCCTTCCACTTCCACCTTCTTCTCCCTTTCCCCTCTCATCTCTGCCATCTTCTGCCATCCACTTTCACATACTGTGCGCATCCCCCTCTTCTCCCATCGCCTCACTCCACCCCGATGACCCCTGTATCTCTCTTTCTCTCCTCCTCCACATCTACAGCTTCTCATAGGACCCTCCCCCCACCTTCCTCCGTTCTCACCGACCGGGCTTCGTCTTTAACCCCTGCCAGCTCCTCTGCCTCTGCTGCTCAGCACTCCGTAAGCTGCCGGCATTGAAGGTCTTCTCCATGGTTCACGTTCCTTTTTCTATAGCTGATCTCTCACACATTTCGGACTGTGTAGGCTCTTTGGATGAGGACTTTTTCTAATTCACTAAACAACTCAAATTGATTTTTCAGGCATATAAATTGGCCTATGGGGATGTTCAGGTTATTCTCCCCGCCAACCACTCCCCTGCCCTAAAAGCAGAGCTAGGACAAGTGGCTCAGGTGGTTGCAGACGGACACATTAATTCAACCAGAAGTTTCCTATTGGGGTGACAGCTGTTCCCAACCAGGACCCCAAATGAAGTTATCAACGTGATGCTGCTGGCTGCAAAAATATATCCCAGATGATTGAATGTCTTATTCAGGGCCTCTACAAATTTTCTCACAAACAGGTTGACTATCGAAAATTGCGAGAGCAAACCCAATGGGCAGGTGAAAATCCAGTGTTATTTCTCACTCAGATTACTGAAGAGCTTACTAAATTTACCGATGTAGACACTCAAGTGCCTAAGGAAATTACTTTGTGCAATTCTCACTTCATTTCCCAGGCAACGCCAGATGGGAATGATCAGGTTTTCTTCATGTGTGACCGCCCGTTGGAACTGGACAGCGCCCCCTTGTGTTCTTTTTGCAAACCTGCAAGTCAAACCTCCCACTCTCTGGGCATGTGCTAAGGCTCCTCCTATCTGCTGTCAGTGCATCATTCTGCCCGCCCCTTAAACTCCTCCCCTGTTAGGTTCCTGGTAAAAAGTCTGATTATCCTGAAGCTTCTGAAGGCTGCTGGTGTCTCCTCAGCAGCCCTCCGGTGCTCTCAATAATGGCCTGTTTTCCTTCTTCCTGACATCTCTCTCTTCTCTCTCTCCTGGACAGGAAGCCAAGCAACAGGTTAAGATTTTGCTAAGATTTTTCCAACTATATGAACAGGATCCCACCTCTCTTAGTCCCACATCGGCACATTCCTCATTTCTTTCAGAGTCCTTGATACCCTCAATGTCCAGGTTTTTACTAAATGTTTCCCAAATGACTTTCCTGTGAGTTTCTCCAACATTTAAGATATTTGTTATAGCAACATTCCATTTAATTTTTTCTTTATTTCTTTATTTCATTCTTTTAGTCTTTTTGAGTCAGTGTTTCACTTGTGATTCAGACTGGCCTTGTGCTGGGGACTTAACCAAACATTCCATCTCCTAAAGCAAGTTACAGCAAAAGCTTAAATGGAAGAGACAAGTGGTGTGGTTTTTGGGGAGTCCAGGAAGGTCAGAACTCTGTCAGGAGTGAAGACTCTCTGGTAGTGAAGACAAGGACTCTTCTAGATAACCATATTTATTGGGTTCTCATAGATTTGGGGGGGTTGCAGTAAGAAGAGGGCACATTGCAGTAAGAAGAGAGCACATTGCAACCCAGGATTTGACCAAGGCCCTGAGAAACAAAGGCAGTAAATCTGGCCAAGTAAGAGAGCTATTTGATCTCTCAGATTGGCAGGCTTGTTGCTCTGGAATGGGGGGTGTCAGTAGCTGCCTCAGCTGTGGTGTCATCTTGACTGGCCTCCAACATTCTTGAACCCACTATGTATCCCAGGCTGAGTTCAAAATCATGGTGATCTTCCTGACTCAGCCTCCCAAGTACTAGTACTACAAACATGTGCCATGACACCTAGCTTTACCATTCTATTTCTTACACCAAAGAAGCTTTCTACATTAGCTTTCTATTTATGTGTAGCAAACTATCAATCATGGTTTGCTTGGACATCTATTTAGACTTCACAGGGCTAGAGTCACAGTATGGACTAAGCTTAATTTTCATTTGCAGCAAGAGTCCTTTTCAAATTTACTTAGAATGTTGGCAGAATTTACATTCTCATGATTATATATATTCAAAACTCTCAAAATATGTAAGTTACTTCTCATCTAAATGAAGTTCCTTACAGTAGTGGGTCTCTCTGATACTTAGCTCTACTTTATCCTTCTCAAATCCCTGGGTTAGTACTGTTAAGAATAATCAAAATTTTGATTAGTTCAAATTCATAGTATGGCCAGTTTAGATTGGGGACAACTTGAAAATATCAATCTCTTTTCCTTTCCAAGTAAACGAGCATAATCGTGAAAATGATATTCTGCATGAGTATAGACCCTAATCTGAAAGAGAAGGAATTAAACAGGAAACAGAAATCCGGGGTGGTGTTGCAAACATCTGCTCACCAAATCAGTCACAGTTTCACGTTTGCCTTGTGTTCTCCCTCAGTCCTCTGTATTCTTGTTATCTTGTGATTCTTGGAAAAAATGTTTGAATACATAAAGCTGTATTCATTTTTTTATATTTTTTCATGAATCTTAGTGAATACTTGTAGTCAGTGTTTATAAGGAAAAAAATTTAATACAGGACACATAATTTATGGAATTATTTTATAATAATCACTGAAAAAATGAAACATAAAAACTGCAGGAAATCTATCCACACACTACAGACTCTAAAGAATCCAGCTGAGGGCCTGAACTCTATGGCAACTTCCTGTATGAGTCCAGGTGAAGACCTGGAACCCA
Source organism: Dolichotis patagonum (assembly GCA_004027295.1). NCBI lineage: Eukaryota > Metazoa > Chordata > Mammalia > Rodentia > Caviidae > Dolichotis > Dolichotis patagonum. Next base: position 137,053 of record PVJX010000303.1, read on the forward strand.
TGATGATGTCCCCACACGTCCAACTGGAGGCCAAGATTGCACAACAATGTCTCATGCAAGTCTCTGTCACCGATCTGCACTGAGAAAGCCCAAAGGTCAGTGGTGGAAGCTAGAAAGTCTGTGCCAGCAAGCTGATGGGTCTGTGCCAGTAGGCTAAAGTTGTTTAATGGAGACAAGAAGGAATACTCAAAATAAGACCAGAATTCCTCCAAAAATTACCACAGCCATCCTCAGTGACAATAGGGTCCCGAGACCCTCCGACAATGGGAACAACCAAGCTCATATCAGGAAGCCAATGTGATAAGCATCTCCAGAGTGAAGCACATAGCTTCTTCTCCAGAGCCAGAAAGTGACACTTAAAGTAAGGACCAGAGTCCCCCAAAGTGAACCTCAACCATTCTCATTGACAAAAAGGTCCCAAGCTCTGCTGATGAAAACAGTCAAATTCATATCAAGACAGAAGCTCAACAAGTCCCTCCAGGTAAACCCACAGCAACAGAAGAACTAACACACTACACAATGCTTCTAGCTCTCCAGTTCTCCTTCCTGTGTTTTTGACAACAGTCCTCAGCTGGCCCTCCGCACTCAGCTCCATGCTGATTCAGCTCCGCTGGTGTTAGAAATTGACCACCAATTGTCAATCTACCACAAAACTCCTGACTCATTTGCTTCATCTAAGAGTTGAAGATAATTCAGTTCAAACTCTCGTCATTCATAAGGAAGAAGTAACGTAAGTTTTCTTTATGCAACGTTTGTAGTGCATATGAGTTATAGAGGATAGGGACTTTTATTTTTGGCATATGTGTACCAGCACGTAAACTACAGGATCATTTACTCATATTATTCTTTCATGTTCTCCTTTGTCTCTTTTCCTTTAAATCTGGTGGTGATGTATGCAGTGAAAACATTTTTGTACTTTCAGTAATAAATCAGATAACATCACTCTTCATAAAAGACCCAGGTGGGAAAAGATGGCAGTAACTATCAGCAGAAGAATGGATGAAGATACAGTACAATATTGATACAATGCCATAGTGTGTTGCATTGAAAATAAGTAACAATTAAAGTAAATATGTAGAGAAATTTCTTGGACAATATATTTAGGAGAAAAGCCAAAAACATTTACACAGATATTCCTATGTAAACTCTCACCATATAAATAAGATGAACTTATTTGTAAAGTTTTAAATGACTATAACCCTGAAAGTAGTTGGGCATTGTAAAGATAACCTCAAGAAAAATTCTGAGATGAGGTTGATGTTTTATTTTTTATCTGGATTTTTTCTAATTATCTGAAAATAAAAACCTGAAATGATCTCTGAAATGAGTCATGTAAGTCTCTGTATGTAATTAGTACTTCAACAAGTGCTTGAAGCATTGGTAAAAATCAATTAGAACCACAAAGAAACAGATAGGGGCAAAATATTCTCAAATCTAAACAAAAATAAATACTCTCATCTGTATGAAGATATGTGATTTTTTTCAGTAATCTGTCTTTATATGTTCAAAGTTTTTGACAATTAAATCATTTTACACATGAATCAGATTAAAACTGAAAATTAACTATCAATCCCTACACCCTAGAACATAGTGTATTCTCTGGAATGAAACTGTCTCTTTTATTTCTCTCAGATCAGGTAGAAAAGAAATTTCCGCCTGGAGGCATTTTGGGCTGTCACTTTTATTTTTGCACAGAGTTTTAGGTTTATTATGCTCTCATTCTTATACACCTTGTAGCATCTCTACATATTTTTAGGGTGTAGGTTTCATATATATAATTTTAAGGTGCAAGAAGAAAATAATTATTTAAATGATAGAGCCTTGTAGTTTTCCAGTCACTTTGTGTACCTAGAACAAAATAAATTCTGGCAAATTTTATTTTATTCTACCATTTTTTCTTTGTTTGTTTTTGGTATCAGGAATCTAACTCAGGACTCACACTTGCCAGGTAGACACCATGCACTGAGCTGTATCTCCGGCCCTGGCACATTTTATTTAATTCAGGAATAAATTACTCAAAAATGGTTCCTTTTGAACACCATTTAGTTATGGTGAATGAAGAGATACGATGAACATAGTTATGAGATTTGATATAAATTCAGTGGCAACATATTTTAGAATGACATCAATTTTGATATAAAAATCTTCAATTCATGTTAAATACTGGGAAATAATAGTTGGCCGACACCTCATTTAATGCACAGTGATAGATTCCTATTATGAATGATGGATTTCATTATTCCCATCGATGTGTTATGTGTGGAGAAAAATTAAATACATGGTTGATTAAACCAATCGTGTCAGGCGTTGGTTTTTATATTTTTAGTCAACGTATGTGCATTGTTTTTCTGCCTGGTTCTGACATGGACCTTATTATCTTCTTATTTCATAATTATCCCAGGGTAATACCATTTATTTCAGTACTTTCTCAAGTCTGTACATAGATTCCTGCCATAGCCTAGGTTTTGTAACAGGACATGTATCAAGATCCAATAAATTAATCTAATGACCAGAGATTATTTGGACAAAACCTAGGCAGAGCAAAATCAACTTACTAGTACCCATGCTTACTGCATTTCTTATCTCTATAGATGTCAGTAAGCTCTGACAAAAATTTGATGTTTTATACCCTCTCATTCAGAAAATTTAATAAATTAATATACCATATTGATTGTTTTCTTCACAATGTTCTCCAAATTCATCTATAATTTCATAATATCAGGTATCATTCTTCAGCATCATTTCTCTTCCCAGGTCCCTAATAAGTTACAGCCCAGCTTATTCTCCGTATGTTAATCTTGATCTTTTAAATACCTTCTGAAGACTTCTCATGGATGCTCTTTTGATTGTAATTTTCCATTCAAGATTTCTTCACTGTTCACACTTCTTCAAAATCTCCTCAGTCACGTGGAAAGAAGCACAGAAGAAACGCCATCTGAATAATACTCTCCTTCATTTACCTCCTGACCGACAAGAGACTTCACTTCTTAGTCTTCCTGGCTCAAGCAACGATCCCTCAGAGTAGTCATCTCCCACTTCCGCAAATGACCACTGATCTTCTTACGATTTCTAAGCCTTTATAAACACTGCTCATTTTTTAATAGGACGTGAGTAGTACATGCTTAGGTTCCTTGCGCGATGTTAGCATTATAAATAATGTATTTTAATTCCCCTTTCATCCCGTTTTCTTTCACCCTCTTTCCCTTCCACTCATCTTTTGAGCCCCTCCCACTCGCTGTACATATTTGCCGTAGATATCTTCTATCGCTTGACTTTAGTACATCCATGTACTTGTACATGATGTATCTTTATTGTTTTTATCATTCATTTTTCCACCTCTCCCTCTAGCTCTTGATACTCTTTCCCTCAGAGAAAGATCTCCCTACTGCTTATTAGGTGTAATTTGTTTTGTTGTTTATAATTTGTGGTTCTCATATGAGAGAAATCATGCAATATTTAAGCTTTTGCGTCTGATTTTACTTCATTTAAAAATATGGACTCAAGATGCATTAATTTTCCTACAACTGGCAAATTTATCTTTATGTTCAAGTAGTACTGCAGTGTATGTAAATATCATATGTTTTTAACCATTCATGTATGGATGTACATATAGGCCTCTTTTAAGATTTATCTATCACAAATTTTATGACTTAAAAAGGAAGATTAATGTATAGCTCTATTATAATATCTTTAAATCTTTTGGGAAGATACCTAGAAGGGAATAATTGTATCAAATGTAATTTTTAGCTTCATATATTTTTAGAAATCTCTGCACTGATTTCCACACTGGTTGCACTAGCTTACATTCCCACCAAGAGTGTGGATATGTTCCTTTTTCCCCAGTAGCCTCTCCAGCATTTGTTGTTATTTGATTTCTTGATGATGGCTATTCTTCCTGGGTAAGATGGAAATTCAGTGTCTGTTTTTTATTTATATTTGTCTAATGACCATAGATGTTGCATTTTCTTCGGGTGTTTATTAACTATTTGTATATCATCTATGAAATGTTTATTCATTGTACTTGCTCACTTTTTTCTTTTTATTTTTATATGTCTAATTGTTATGAATATTTTTATATACTCTGGGAATTTTCCATCCCAGCAATCCCTGGCAAGTTTTTCCCATCAGTAGGTTACATTTTTTGCTTGACTGGTTGTTTATGTTGCTATGAAGATTTTTAACTTGACACGATCCCATTAGTTGATTCTCAGAGCTATGTCTTGTGTATCCAGGGTTCTTATCCACATCTGATTTCAAAACTTTTACCTATGTTGTCTTACAGCAGGTTCAGTGTTTTTGCTTAACATTGAGACCTTGATCTATTTTGATTTTAGATTGGTATATGGTGAACATACAGTTGCAGACTCGGTGTTTTACTGGTGGACCCCCAGTTTTCATAGCACCACTTGCTAAAGTAGCTATCTTTTATCCAATGTATGTTTCATGCCCTGTTGTCAAAAATTATGACTGTTAGTGTTTGCCTGATCCTTTCTCTTTCCTAAAACTCTTTCCTAGTTCTTTGTGTGAAATGGCAGTTGCTGTACCATACCTCCTAAGTGTCATGTGAAAACTCTGAAATTTATTTTAGAGAGTAATTCTTTCTGCTGCACATTCATCCAGCTAGAGTGAGAAAATCGAATACATTTCACGTATTTACAGCTCAGCAAATAATGAGACTGCCACTCTCAGTGCTCAGCATGAATATGTTTTCAATATTTATTGAATTGACTAAATCACCGTTAATGAATTTATAGACATACTTCGGAATAATTCTCACCTATTATATATTTAAATGCATTATAAGAACCAGGTCAAGTTGCTGAGAATTAAATTTGTGCTGATGCTGTTTAAAGGTTCAATCAGGACAAACTAAAATTTGTTACTGCAATTAACAACATTTCACAAAATCATTTCACATCTTAAATAAATAGAATGTATAACGCCTCCATGTTCGAAGAAAACCAAATCATTTATATTTCACCTGGTATATAATATTGTGTTGTTTACTGACACAATGCTTTTTGTCAGAATTCTAGCAGTTGTACACTTTTTCTTGTAAAATATTCTTTTGTTTGTATGATAGCTATATTTTGCTGAGATGTGTCTAGTACAGCAAGATTTTCTATACTAAATGTGATACTTTTCTGAAATGGTAAACTTTTCTTAGAAAGTTGTGTAGCATGTCTATTGTATTGTGACTTGCAGTTTTGGTATTTTTTCCTTAGATTTAGGAAGATAATTTTGTTACCCAGAAACATCTTCTGGCCAGTAAGGAACAGGGCTGTGGAGTGGAAGGTAGAATTAAACGTTTTCCTCTTTAAAGGGTATGTCTATCTAAAAGGCCGAAAGAATAACACAGACTCGCAGCGAGTTCCTCCTTCACTTAGCATTCTTGCATTGCATCCTCACAAGACCATCTTTATTTTTAACACCTCAGAAATTTCAAGCCTCCACAGATAGAAGTTTGTCCTTAAAAAGAGATAAAGCCTCCATTCTTAGGAACATAAACAACACTGTCTCAGTATCATTTTCTTCTCTTCCCTTTCTTTTTTATTCTATATCATGGATAATTTGTTACTTTATGAAAGCCTATATCTACATTCAAATGATTATTTTAACCAATAATCACACAAACACATCAGAATAACTTTATTCTTTAAAAATATACTTCTTATATAAAGTATGTGCCTAATTATGTGTATTATCCACCAGAATGCAAATTCTTTCAGATGCTTAATTTTGTCATTCCTTATTGCACGTTGAGAAGATAATCAGCTTCTTTGGCACTTAACAACTATTTTCACAGTGTGATTTTTATGGGTGTAATGATTTATCACTTAAAATTTTCAGACTTCACATTTGAAGTCCTATGGTAAGGAGAAAATGTACATTCATAGTGTGATTTTCTGTTTCTCTAGAGCATGTTAAAATTTATATTGGCTACAGTACTCATTAAGTTTACCATTTTTTTTACAAAAATATGATACAGTATAGTATAAGCATACTAAAGTGTGCCTAAAGTAACATGAAAGTTCCTATGCAAAGCATCCGGATCTACTAATTCTTACTTATGTGTTCAGGATATTTTGAAATAACAATTTTATACAGATCTGAAAGTGAGTATGGAGGTACAAACCTGTATTTCCAGTCTGGGAAGTCAAGGCAGGAAGATTTCAACCTTGAGCCCAATGTGGGCAAGTTAACAAGACTGTGTCTCAAAAGTAAATCTATATCTATATCTATATCTATATCTATATCAATATTCAACTTGCAAAATTTCACAAATGTACTGAATAAAATTCACAGGTGTACTGTGTAAGACATGCTTTGTCAGTTTATGAATGAATCCTACTTACTGGTGTTTTCCTGGAACAGAATTCATTCATACACTGGGGACTTACAAATGCTGTAATGCAGTTCAAGGGTTATGTCGGTTTCAATACAAGGACTGCCAAAAAATTGTGTACAGAGTTGAAACCCTACTTGGTAGCTCCCCATTCCTATTCTCTCTCTTCTTGCTGCCAATTCATGCCAACATAATCACTAATGAATGAATGTTTTGTATCATTCTTGATAAGATTGCTACAATACAAGAATACATTTGTATGTAGACTATCTGGAGTTTATTATGAGTTGTGAAACCTGACTTACTTTCCCTCATAACATCAACATTTCACTACCTGCTTGTTTCCATCACCAGTGGGTTTTGGGATGTTAATGTATTTATTCCAATAATTCAATTCATAATTTTGGTTATGATGTACTGTCATATAGTCTGGGTATTCTGCCTTTGGATGTGTTCAGTAATTTTCTTTTTGTGAATGTTATAACTTTTCTTTGTGACATTTACAAGTACACTAAAGTTACTTTGGCTATATTTCTTGTTCAGGTTTTCAAGCTGTATTTATTTCATCTAATGTATGCATAGATATGTAGAACTTCTGCAATACTCATTAGAAAGTTTGATTTGTATTAGCAAATTGCTTTTCACAGTAGGTAACAACTTGTTTTCCTGTGTGTGCATGCATAAAATTATCTCATAGAGCCAGTTTAAATGGCTATTACTAAAAAACAATTAGAAAATCATATCCAGGAAGTAGACAAAAAGAATTCCTATGTACTGATGGTGGGAGTGGGAGCCTATGGTGAACACTATAGAGCTTTCTGAAATAACCATGAGTATACTCCCAGTGTTATCTACCTATGTAACTTCTGGGTGTACATGCAAAATGAACAAAATCAGCACACTGAAGAAATATCAACATGCCTATTTTGATCATGAAACTATTCACAATAGCTGGGATATAGAATCCACCTAGGTAACCTTCAACATATCTTACAGTGGAGTTTTAGTCAGACATAAAGATCGCATTTCTGTCGATTATAGCAACCTGGATCAATTAAACTGTATTATGTTAAGTAAAATAAACCCAATAGAGAAATGCAAGAAAGACATAAAGTCCTTATAGGTGGAAGCTAAACATCAGTTAATCTGAAAACAGAGTAGTGATTCCTAAAGAGTATGAGATTGAAATGGGGTTGATTTAATTAGATCAGTGCATTCTGTATGTAGATATTACTATGGTATCAAATAATATATACAAAGAATTCATCATAATACAAATCAAATTTCAACTTCTTGTGCTTTTTTACTTTTTATGTCTTGTGCATATATGATTCCTATGGCATTGCACTATTTTATACATTCACCACTACTTAAATTTACCTTGAATAGCATTTTTAGACATTAATACTCAAAAGTGACATTATTTCTTTACAATTTGCCAGAAATTTAACAATGCTATTTTTCTATTCATAGTTTTATCTTTTCCATGAATTTAAGCGGCATATTGTTTATATCAGCTTATTTATGGATCAGAAAATATCTATTTGGAAAGTTAAAATTGTTTATTATTATTATTACTATTAGCATTAATATTTTGTGGTGCTGGGCCTTGTGTGGAAGGGAAGAACTCTACCACTGTGCCGCTTCCTCAGCATTTTTATCATAATCTGATGCTCCGTTCTTTCTTGTTTCTCTAATACTATTTTTTGTAGAACATTTCTGTCTGTGTGCCTATGTGCACGTGTGCATGTGTGTGTGTGTGTGTGTGTGTGTGTATTAGACAGAGAAATCAAGAGAAAGGGAGCATTAGAGAGAGCACACAAGGAGCCCATGAGCACACAGACACATTTTGTGCATATGTTACACTCTGAGAGTTTAGATAGTTACACATCATTCTTCAAGAGGAAGTTGAAAGTGAAAATGATATTATACACTCATTATGGCATGTGTGGATGGTAGACATAAATTTGTAACTCTTTTCTCATTCTCAAGTGGTTTGGATGCCCACTTTTCATTACCTTGCAAAGAAATTTTTCACAAATCCTTTTTCGTTGCTCCTGTTAGTAAAGATTGCTTTTGCCTCTCAATTAGATTACATTTAAACTTCAAAATGTCACTTTAAAAATATTTTACAAATTACGTTTTAATTTCATGTTAACTTCCTTTTTATAAAAATTGGATTTCTTTACTTTGAAGCTTTTATAGAGAATTATTTTAGCAAGTGAAAAATAAGTTCAGTGTTTCTGGTTAAAAGCTTCCCTCCTGCACTTCCCTTAGAAATAAATAGCTACCTTTGTAATTTCATTGTTTACAAATATCCTTATGGAAATGAGCTTAACTTTTTCACCTAGTTATTTTTGGTGTGAGCTATTATTTTACTCTGCATTAGCATACTTATCTTTTTATACTCTTGAGGATTCATTTGGGTAAGTGTTGCTTTACTGAAATGTATAATTTGGCAAGAATAACAGCTGAAGCAGTTTTGCACATAGCTTCTAGTGAGACATTTTCACTGTAGATTATGGGTAGCTTTCTGAATGTCTAAAAATATAGATATTTAGTTTCATGCTTAAATTGAGTTCTAAAGAGCACTTTTTTAATATTTAGGAACTAATTTCATTTCAGAATTATTGAATACATAGTATTGGAAATAAGCAGCAGGGAGAGAGAGAGGAAGAGAGGGAGGGAGAAAGTAGAATTAATTTAACACTAATGGTACAGTGTCCTTGTCCTAAAGAATCATTTGTGGGTTGGAGATGTACCCCAGAAACAGAGGTATTTCCCACCATGCCTGGTACTCTGGATTTCATTCCCAACACTGCAAGAGAGGAAGGAAAAAAGGAAGGAAGGAAGGAATGAAGGAAGGAAGGAAGGAAGAAGGAAGGAAGGAAGGAAGGAATAAAAAAGAAAGAAAGAAAGAAAGAAAGAAAGAAAGAAAGAAAGAAAGAAAGAAAGAAAAAGAAAGGAAGGAAGAAAGAAGCAAAAGAAATACAGCATGATTTCCTGGTTAAAACAAATCCTTTTTGTAATAATAAAGACATGATTCCACAGCATGCCTCAGTTTTACTGAATGTTTTTGGCCACTGTAAGTAATGGAAGGTTTTGACAAAATTCTTAACCCTGGGAATCATAAAATCCTGGAATAATATCTCTAATAGAGTCTGCATAAGATTACCATGAGACTACATAAATAAGTTATGCAAAAAAGCATTAAAAATTAGAGTAACATAATTGTTAGTTATTTTCTTTCCATGGGGGGGGTGTCTTTTGACCTTTATTTTTTTACAATATATAAACATGTTAACAAAATTAAGTTATTAGTATTCTTTATAAAAATATAGATTAGCCTGAAAAGGTTCATTTTAGTTGGATTCAGGTTTCTTTTTCATGTTAGATTCATCTGTATTTTCTAAATTGCATACTTTATATTATATATAAAGTATGTATGTCCTATTAGATTTAGGACAGATTAATGGGGAAAGGACATTAAGTATTTCTATATGAATAAATTAGATATTCTTATTGTTCTAATTCACAAAACAGTATGTTTTTGTTATTGTGGACATGTATTCTCTTTCTTTTATGATTCAACCAACTTTCCATGTAAATTTATGTTTATGATACCAAAAGATTTTTTTAAATGCGATACTTCATATCTGACATTTCTGTCTGTGACATTTATAACTGCTTATCAGCGATTTTACCCTTAACCTAATTTCAACCCAAATGATACCAGAAAAATATTTGTCACTGTCTACATTAATCAATGAAATCTTCTTTTAGAGATCTTAATTTTTTCCTTGAAGACTTGCCACATGTCAGAAATTTTTCAAAGCCTTAAAAGGAAAAATAACAATATTATCAAGAATATTATGGAATTAGTTTTAGTAAGGTAGGTGCATAGTTTGTAATCTAGCAAAACATAATTAATACAAATATTAGATGCACAACCAAAGTGTATACATGTATAGCATCTTATGTAATTATGTAACCCTGTAATGTATGATATATAATATATATTGCATACGTATATATCTATTGATTATATTATGGTTGAAAAATGTAGAACCAAATGGCCCACAAGGAGAGATAAAACTGAACAACATTCTAGACAATGGTAAAATATTACTCAAGTACGTTAAAAAGAAAGTTCAGATTGAACATGGGGAAAATTTAATGTGGTTTTTAATGCACCTTCATATTTAATTAAATAGGAAAATTAGTTAATCTTTTGAACACATAATGTGCAAACTGATCTTGATTGAAGTGGCCCCACCAGGAAAGGTCGCCTACAAATCCTGTATCTTCTCTTAGATTCTAACACATCTCTTTTCTCATTTAATCAGGGACGCTGACATTCCATGTAACTAGAAACTGTTTCCGTGTCTGAAATCACCTTTCCACGTGCTGCTTTTGTTTGTAAACACTAGAGTTCTTCAAACTACACTTTTTCCCAGCTAAATTTATACAAAGCTATACCAGTGAAAATACGAAATAGTGAAGTGAGCAGAGGAAGGCAGGTTTGCGCACGTCTCCCCATGAGGGGCGCCTGTGTGCCTCCTCTCTGTGTCTGCTGCACCCCAGCAGGGCTCCTCCCTGGGCATTTCTAAGACAATTGCTGAATCACAGTTCCCAGCGTTTTCATACAAAGTTTTAAGTAAAAAAATGGCCCCAGAGGTTCCACCAACTCACAGGCGGGGCTTGTGGGAAGTGGTTGAAACTCCGAGATACTACAGCTGGCTTCCTATTAGGAGGCGGGACTGTCAGGTAGCCAGGTCACTGAGGGCGCAACTCCACGGGTTTATCCCCCTCCCTAGCTGCAAGAGTCCGGTATTCCGTCCCAGCGAGGAAGAAAGTGACTAAGACATTACACGGCTGTTGTCACTGCGCCCCGCATCAAAGACATCTGCACCAGCAAGAAAGTTCTCCACCTCAGAGGTCCCTGTGCCAGCTCTGTGGGGTGGAATGGAAAAGCTGGGGCTCACATCACCTCACCACCCTTCGCAGACCTAAAGCATCACCTATGCGTCAAAGATGTGAGTTTCAGCTTCTGAGGCCCCTTCTGAATGTCTGTGAGTTATTATTATGCTTACCTCGTTTTATTGCCTCAGCGCTATTTAATTGCTATGGTCTCTTTTTTGAAGCTTCCCTGCCTAAATGCAACCTTACAAATCTAGAAAAATCATACTCTCTCGGTATAGCACTTGTTGAATGTAATGATCTCAAATCTTTTTAGACATTTTGATGATACTGCAAAATCTGGGTCTGAAAATATTGTCCACTTATAAGGAAAATGAAGATAACTGTGATAACTAGCCAGCTTTTTGAAGTGGTCTTGTAAGTCCACAGGAAGTTATTTAAGCTTCAAATACTCTTAGAAACATTTTTTAGCTATCTGTAACCTTTTGAATTCAATTAATTGGAGGCAAGAGGGGACACTATGTGTCTCGCTGTACAAACATCTTATGAGAGATGTAGTTTGAATCATAGAATTTTGACTTTATAATTGGAGGGACTGTTACCAAATGTAAGACTGCATAATGTATACAATAATTTTACTACAAAACATTTAGTAGCTTCAGTGTTTCATGAAAGGTATCACTGTCATAACAGAGTATGCCTGTTCACCTGAACAAGGGTTCACTATGTTTCCCAGGCTGGTTTGGCATTTGGGATCTGCTTACCCCATTTGGTCCATAACCTTTGTACATAAATGATTATCATCTCTGTATAAAGTCTAAATATTCTCTGTGTGCTCTCAGAGACCAAGGACTCTCTCGCTGTATTAAAAGTTACATACAGCTCTACAGTTAGTATTCATACTGATTTGCTAGACGTGTATGCATATATACATATATTTACACTCGTATATACATGAACACATAGGTTTGTTTTAGTGGATTGCTCAATATTTATGATTTGATTTATTAAAGCACATATGAAACATAATATGCCTTGTATTATGCATGCAATCTGAACTGAATTATGCCCCAAAGTGATTATATACCCTCAAATTATAAAGATTCTACTTAAATAAGGTTTATAATTACCTATATGAGAGTTAATTAAATTTTAAGTGTATTTCTAGAATATACCCATTCTGAGGTTTTGTTAGCTTCCACAAGCTCCCCATCTCAGCATAGGCAATGACATTTCTTTCTAACTTAATCATATTAACATCTTTACTTATTCATTCTCTAGAGCTGAAAGAGTCCCATGCTGTTTGTCTGTTTTACTGTTTAATTGCTTCAAAGAATTCTGAATTGATTTCTGTAGCAATTTACCTTGTTCTTCTGGTAACATGGAGACTTTTCGACATGATTTAAACAAAAAAGTGGAAATCATGTCATGAAGAGAACTATATGCTAATAAATCAAAAGCCAGAGATTTCTGAAACTCCATGCTCTCCCTTGATGGGAGCTCACAGTGAATTAAAGAATGTAATTTTGTCAGACAACTACAGTTCTATTTCAAGGGAGTAATGAGAGAAAGCGTGTGTATTAATCCATACACACCTCGGCATTTCAGAGTGATTTTGCATACCTGAGAGAAGAGCTTATTCATATAGCACTACTGATTCAGTATTAAAAGATGCTTCTTCAGAACAGCTTTACTTCACTTTTTTCTTAAAATATAATATGTATAAGGATGGATTTTGTCACCAAAAATTCTGTTTATATCAAGTATTTTAATATCTGAAGTTTTTTTAACCTGTCACCAATTTGAAAAATTAGTTAACAAAATAAGTTGCTAACTAAATTACTGCAAAGTTGACTTACAGATTAAAGAGTATATGAATTTTATTTATAACAAGGACTAGTAAATAACAATTTACTTTGAGAAAATGTTTACTAGAAAAACTATAATCATCTGAACTTTCTGAAATTTTGCATCTTCTGTTTGAGTCAGTCTTCATGTTGACAGAACAATGCCATTGTCTATTGATACTTAATCATAGCTAATTGGAAATATCTTTATTTGTACTTGCCTTGAGGTACAGTTGCCAAGCCAGGTTTCAAAAGAAACTGCTAGCACTGACTGGACTGTCTTTTGTTCTTTGCAAGTCAGGGTCTGCCATCTGCTGTACGAGAGCCAACTAAGTTCAAATTTGATAAACAAGAGATACTTCTAACTGAATCATCTTTTATATGAAATTTCCCAAGGTAAATACTTAATAAAAATTGCCACATGTGAACTGGATGTGGATTCAATTTGTAGATTTTATACAGACAAATTTGTGAACAGCATTTCATTACTAAGCTATCATTTTTAGCCAATCTTATTTTTATTTTGATTGTAGATTCTTGAGATGTTACTTGCAGAAACTTTAAAACTTATTACATTACATTTATAGAATAATAATATGTGATCTATAAACTTATCGATGTTCTATTCTGATCATGTCAACATTCTATTGCAATAGCAAGCACTATACTTAGGAAGATATTTCTTAATTGCACTTATTCCACACTTTTAGTCACCTCCAATTATAGCACAGCTGAAATTTGATTAATATGACTGAAAAAGTAAAGTTTTGATCCTACTCATGTTTATTCATTTTAAATATAAATTATCTCTTATGGTTCATAACCACAATGTCTATTAGATTAATTTATACTGTTATTATTGTTTCACTATGTAATTCTTCTACATTTTTACAAGCTTTATAGTATATAAAATTATTTCTGATAAATCCTACAGTATTATTTTTCCTGATCTGTATCATTGTGACTTCCAAACTGTATTAGTAATCCCCTGAAAATCTTTCAAGCCAATGGGCTTGATTACCCAACTTAAGTGTCATAGATGTTAACACATTTAAACAATATTTCAACATCCCTCAATGCAACATTTGTCAAAATTCAAACTAAGATGAATGACTGTTTACCTTACAAATTTTGTTGCCAGTAGTTACTACGAACTATCATTTAATTAGTTCTCTCTTTCTTTTTGCACAGAACTTTTTTCTTTCTCTGTCCTAATCCTGTTTGAAACATGATTTTCCTTTAGCTTTACCAGAACAAAATGCTAGTTTGTGTTATAAGTGAGAAATTACGGCCAAGGTAAAAGACATTTCCCACCAGTCTCCTACCCCTGTCACACTGGTGTTTGAACACATTCTTTTCTGTGGAATGTCAGTACAAGTAAGGTGAGCTTTTTTAAGCTCTGAGGTTAATATCTTTTGTTATATTGATTACTACAACGTATTTTTTTTTCCTTCCCATACTGGGTTGGATGGGTTACATGCCAAAAGTTTTTTTTCCACTTACTATATTTTATTAAAAATGATTGTATCATTAATTTATCATGAAGAAAATAGAAAAAAAATCATTTGCCGAATAAGGAAATGCTAGTCTTAAAAGGCTGCATTAAATGCTTCACCAGATTAAAGAATCAATATATCAACTAGAGATAATTAACTTTGATGTTCTTTTGTTTACATTATATAATGTTTGAAGAATATTTTAACTTGTGTTTTCATACAGATAAAAATAATCTACTGAAAATCACAGACTGGATAATTAAATAAGCATATTATGCAAAATAAAATGTAAACTTTTTAAAAAAAATATCTTTTTGTGAGGGAGTATTCTGCTTCTACTATTGTCTTATAGATATTTTATATAATTTATATAAGATATTTAGACTTCAGAAATCCTGTTTAGGTTGTGTTACTATAATTGTGGTTATATATGTATCACTGTAATACGAAGTCTTCAACTATTTTGGGAAGATAACTAGAAGGGAAGTTGTTGAGTCAAATGAATTTTTAGTTTTAGATTTTGAGACATCTTTGTACTAATTTCCATGATGGCTGTACGAATTTGCGGTGTCACCCACTATGTAGAATGGTTTCTTTTTCCTCACAGCCCTGCCAACATGTGTTATTACTTGAAATCTTAATGCCAGTGGTTCTTTCTGGAGTAAGAAGGAGTCTGTGTCTTTCAATTTGTATTTCTCTAATAATCTGAGAAGATGAACTTCTTTTCATGTATTTGTTGGCCAATTAATAGTTGAATACTTGAAGTGGCCATTATACCTATAAACAGATAAATGGATAGAAAATGTCATATTTATTTAAAATGGAAGACTGATCTGTCATAAAGAAGGATAAATTGAGTCATTTGCAGGAAAATAGATGCATTTTGAGGCCTTAATGTTAAGTGAAATAAATCAGACCACAAGCATAACTATGCCGTGGTTTCCTCACAAGAGCCAAATAATAAACAATGAGCAAAATAAAACAAAAAGAAAATAGAGAGACAGATCTTTTGCAAAAGAGAAGAGTCGGAAAGATGTGGAGAAGGGGATCGACTGGAAGGGAAGGACTGAAAACAGAATTAAGATGTGTTACATACATGTACCAGCTCCCCACAAGGAATGTAATTATTGTCTACTGCAAATATGTACTGAAATACTAAAATTAAAAAGTCCTTTATAAAAAGCTATTATACCTGTGCTTGAAAATAACTTTCTCTAATATTTTATCACAGTAAGTGTTCCAATTCTGGTAAATCACTAAAGAGACTTACTTGTGGAATCTAATTTTTACCTTTAACATTAAAAAAAGCAAGGCACTATGAGAAGTAAAAAAACATAGAGTCTTTAATTAGACGTCTTTGCAATATTGCTTTCCCATAGTTTGGTATTCAAAGGTACTGTCACTTAAAAAGTTATCCCTCTTCATTTTTTTTAGGACAAACTTGCAAAATATATGATTAAAAGGCAATGACTAGTAATTTTAATGAATTTTAATGAATACAATTTTCCTCACAAAGCCAAATCATGAATCATATCTGCTGCATTATTCTTGTCTGAATCTCTCTGCCTTGTGTTGCTTAGGCCTCTATCTATCTTCTATCTATCAATCTATCTATCTATATCTATAATGTATACCGTTTAAATCATTGTCCAAACCCTGAGCTGTAGCATAGCAGAGTCCCAAAGTGAGAGACTAATTTTCCTACTTGAATGTCATGTTGTGTATCATTTTCTCAAAGAATTGCCTGACTGGTGGCTCTTTCTCTCTCTGTTTTAATACTATAGATTTAAAACAGGGCCTCCTGCATTTTAGGCAAGCACTCAACCACTGAACTATATTCTCAGCACTTCTTAAAAAAATATTTTCGGGCAGGATCCTGTAAGCTTGGCTTGGGTTGACTCCAATTTGTGGTCACTTTAATATTCACTACTAGATATCTACCCCTTCACTCAAACAGATTCTTATTTTAAGCAGTCTTTATATTGCATATTTATGGTTGTTCCCTTGATTGCTTAGGGTTTTTGTCAGGTTAACTTATACAGAGCACCATATTGATTAGATTTTTATGTTAATGTAAAATAAGCCAAAGACCAGAAGACAACAAATATTTTTGAATATAAGGTAATAATAACATTTCTCTCAAGAAATTACATAAGTTCAGTAGATCTCAAGCACAAGCATTCACTGACATTAATCATAGAATTTTTGACAATTTGTCCCATACTTACAGACAAATCTAGTACGTGACAGGAAGTATTTGATTTAATATGTTGAGTATTACAATCATCATATAATTAATTCTCTATATCCTAATATAGTGTAAGAGTAACTAAGGAATAGATTGCGATTTTAACATTGCGTGTCAAACTTTATACAGGACTTTATTTATATAATTTGCTTAATAGACAAAATGTTCCAACTAAATGTTGCTTTATAAATAAAATACTTAAGATGAAATATAAAAATAGTGTTTTATGTTTCTTCAAATATCTAAATAAAAATAAAATTTCTAGATAGTTGGAAACAAAAAAGGAACTCAAAAAAAGTTTGGCAAATATACTCTGATTCCAAAACGCCTGTGGGTGTCAGAATCAGGATGTCGCTTTTATGTTCCTGATCTAGCCAAGATTTAGTAGCACTGGGAAAAAACATGACAAAATCCAGCTCCTTGCCAGCAGGGGAGATGGATTCCGAGTCATGCTATACACGAGTGGGGAGCACTCAGCAAAAGCACTCATATAAATAAGAAGTCATAACTGTTGGCAAAGTGCAATGTTTAGGGTAGGCAACCCCTAAAGGAGATGCGTTTCTTTTCACAAGAAACAATCATCATGGAAATTTAGCCCTCATAAACACACTAAATATGTTCTTCTATGACAGCATGTCGATAAAGTGGCATGTTAATACCATTCAAATTGCAGTCACTAGGAAAGAAATGTGTTTTCTGAAAGTCTTAAATGTAATTATGCTTTAAATGTTAAGGGGAAATTCTGGTGCTGAGTAGGACTGAGTGTTTTGCTTTATACTAACTACTTTATTGCAAGCAGCAACAGAATGTACAGGGTTGTGTGTGTGTGTGTGTGTTTGTGTGCGTGCGCTTTATAAAGCTGAATCCCTGTGATGTGAGAAGTAATCCCCTCAGGACAGTTAGAGAATATAGATGAATAATCCAAACAGAAAGCAACACAGACACTGTTGGGGAAACATATTACAAGGAATTAAATGCTCTGAAAATGGCAGTGATTTCAAAGAAAGAATTCACATGCATAGAGCTTCAAAATGTGAGCAGAAAATTGTATATATTCTTAGGAAGACTATGTGGCCACGTTTAGAACTCGGAATACAGAGGTCGTGACATGACGTATAGTGTGCAAGACAGCAACTTCTGGGAGGCTAAAAAAATTTAAAAACAGCAATTTAAGAGGTTTGCAAAAATGTGTTGATTATAACCTGAGTTCAAAACCACTGACAGAAAAAAATGACAGTAACCTGATATCCACAATGAACCTGATTACTGCATATTTAAAATACTATGTGTATAGCATGAGAGGACAGAAGTCTTTAATATTATTAACATTACTTTTTAAAAATCTTTAGGTTTTAAAGCAAAATTAATTTAGCAAAAGAAAAATGAACAAAGAACACGCACACACACACACACACACACACAAAACAAAGAGCAAAAAGAAAATGAAAATAGATTATCAGAAAATCCAGACAAAGTCATTTTGAGATAGAATTTTAATTTTAATTTCAATTTGAATTGCAGTTCATATGTGCACAATATAGAGAACTTCAGATAATCTACAATAGTAAACAAATGGAAATTTAACTTATTTGCATTTCTTAGGTTTTGATGCTATTTTTATAGAATACTTTTCATTTTAAATTTTTTAGATTTTAATTGACTTTGCATAACATTATTCTGATTGTTATTTAAGTATAAAAATAAATTATACTTAAATCTGAATCCTAGAAACTTTATGTATTTATCTATTCAAGTAGATTGGTAATATATTTCTTTTTATTTTCTAAAAAAAAATGAAACTTTTAGGACATTAGTATTTTGTGTGTGCCAAAATGTGCAATATGTTCTAGTTACCACTGTGTTGTTTATTAAAATTAACTTAAGAAATAAAAATAATTTACATATGTATATGTATTTGGTTTCTATAGATTACCCAATAAGTATATATACATTATTAGATGCTATTTATACATGGGAATAGTGTCTTTGAGGTACAAATATTCAAAGAAATAAAAATATATAGGCAAAAATCTGTAATTTAAAGTTAACAACGATGTGCTTTACAACAGAAACATGAATCCAGTCCACATGAATCCCCAATTGAAACTGCTCAAATGGCTGAACTTGAATGTCAAAATTCAAACACTAAAGATTACTGGATAAAAGAACAAAATTTACCACAAATATATGACAATAAATGGTATCACAATCTCCACATCTATATGTAGGAGACAAAAGACCTGAGAAAATATATGAAGTAAAATGTTAATGATAGCTATCAACTTAGTCTTATATATAAAATTTATATGAACTAAAATATTTATGATACCAACTTAGCCTTCTATATAAAATTTATATGAATTAAAATATTTATTATAGATATGAACTTAGCCTTCTATATAAAATTCATTTTCCGATAAGAATGAAAATTAAATGTTTTTAGTTGCCTTAGTCTTTTTCACAGTATAGATCTTAATTGAAGATTTGCAGTGCCTAGCTATAATAGATTAAGTATCTATACTCTGAACCATGAAAAATTACCATGCTAATGGTAATTTAGAAATGGTAACATTAATCAACATTAGGTATTATCACAAAATATTGCAAAATGGGTGGCTTAGAGACAAACTGCATTCTCCTTTTTCTGGTAGTGGCGTAGCACAGTAGCAAGACAAGAGCAGAAACCGTGTCCTGTGAGAATTCCTGGTCTACAGGTAGCAACTTCTTTCTGTGTTGTCAGTGGTAGAAAATATATAGGATTTTTTATGAGGCCTCATTTAGAAAGAAACATCCCATTTATCCCACTGACTGTATCACCTATTAAAGACCCAGTATGTTAGTTTGGTTTGTGTTACTATAACACATAATCTAAAGTTAAGAATTGCATTTGCTAGTTACTTCTAAAGGCAAGTTTCCTACAGTCTAATTACTTCACACTAATCACTAGTTCTGGAAGATTCTACCACCACAGCACCACCATCCTGAGTACTAAGCCTCCATCATCAGCAAACCTCACTCATTGGCAGCAGATGGACCAACATAGCTCTGGTGCTTTTACCTCTCTCATTTTTCTGGTTACACTCTAGCACTCACAAAAGGCTAAAATCAGATGCTGGAGATTCCTCCCACCTGGAATTCCACTGCTGAATCTATAAAATGGCTTTGTGGACGTAACCCCTCTACAGTTACACACACACTGGTGTGTTAGAAATTTTCTATAATATCCTCAAAGTCATAGTAGGTCTCTCTTACTTTAGTGCACCTGAGACTCCAGTTGTTTGCACTCTTTGAAATCTTGGTTTGCATTAGCTAGAGGCATTCATGCATCTTGCAGTCTGTGACACAGAAGAGACACCAAGGAGAGGCCATAAAAGTTTACCACCTTGACACTAAGAAAGGTATGCACTGTGATCTATCCTATATCTGGTGTGACTATCAGAATGCAGGTTCAAGGCCTTGAAAGAGCCAGTCCCATGCACTCATACTACGACAAGAAAGAAAGCTCCAGTCAGCTCTAAATTGACTTCAGATTTATACCTCCATTTTGTCATGTAATAACTCCTGACTTCTCTTCATATGGTGATGTAATATCTTCACTGCCTTGAGGGTTAGCTCAGATTGTCTATTAAAGTGACCAATCTACCATATCATCTTAGAGCTATCATCATAATCAACAGGAATGCACTGAAAGCCTTTCCAGTAAGATCTAATACAGGCCAAGGATGTCCACTGTCACCAACTCTATTTAAAATACTAATAAAAGTACTAAACATAGCCATAACAGAAGAAAAACAATTTGTGGAAAATGTTGCAAACAGGTAAAATTATTCTCATTTGCAGGTTAAAAGATTCTGTGTATATAAATTTATTTATATTTACAGTTACATATAAGTAATACAAAGCTGTGGCAAATAGAATAATATAGAACATAAATTTTAAAAATTTAAAAAATTGTCTCAAAATAAAGAACTTTGCTACTAGAGAACTTGCTATTTTAAAAGTACTTCATTTAAAATATTAATTAATTTGGGTCTAATTTTTCAAATATCCTATGAAATAAAATATATTCTACCACACTTTTAGTTTCAAAGAATTAATTTATAGAGCACTTTCTTCAGTACATCTGATAATATTGGGATACAGATTTCTCAATCGAAGCTAAGAAATATGTTGGAATCTTAGTGAGTCAGGCTTTAAGTCATCATTCTTATTAGACCTTCTCATTGATTCTTAAATATACTGACTTTTCTCCTATCCAAAATTGAAAGTTTTGAAATTATTATATCACCATTTTGACTCTGTAGCATTATAAAATTGTCATTATAAAAATATCTTTGCCATATTCTTCTACATGTGCCCTCATAAAATTTCTATTATAGTGCTTCTTCTTCTTCCTTTAATTAAAGTGATTATTCAATGAATGTGGTAACTCTTTGAGTTAATCAAAGTGTGAGCCTAAGAACAGGTAATTGTGGTGTAAGTTTCATTTCGGTGATTTAGGCATGTTTAATGTTTAAAGAAAAGTAACACAATCTCATGCTAACAAATTATAATAGTTTTTATTGTGAAAAGGCAACCAAAGTAAAATTATTGTTCTGCAGATTATATTTTTCAACACAGTTGAGTGGAAGTTGATACAGAAAAATATTCTAAATAATTTATTAGTTTTACAATTTGAAATGAGGTTTCTTAAAGAAATATTTCTTTTTAAAAAGTAGTGGGAAATGTAAAACCAGATTGTGGTATAATACGTAAAACTATTTCATTACCTAATAAAAAATCTGTTGAAATTAATAAGAACGTTGTTTAAAGAGAATTAAATTATATTGCATTAAACAATACAGATTCATTCCTTTGAATGAATGTCACCAGCTTTATAAGCTTTCATGGAACAAAGTGATTGCTTTTAGCATTTATATCACCAGTCCTGCACTATTTATTCTCACTCTCCAGGAAAATGCATGTTCCTTAATGAGAGAAAAGTGCATTTTTGCAATATCATTACTCAATATCTGGAGTACTTGGAAAGAAATCAGATCATGGAAGTTTTATAAAATGTGAAGCACAAACTTATTTTTTGTTAATGTATTTTCTTCAGAAAAAGATCTTTCTAGTTTTCCTGAGCTAGAATCAAAGACTTGTATTGAGGCCACCCTACCTCAGCTTCTAGAGCAGGTGACACTACAGGCTTGTGTCACTGCACTTACACTTACTTAAGGGCAGTCAGATTTGACTATTGAACTACAGGTATGGACTTCTGTTAACAAAACTGTGAAGGAAATTAATTACTCGAGTAATTTTAGTTACTATACTAGAATATAACTATTAGCTGTGTAACTTTTGACTACTAAGCTTTAAGTATTTCATTATTTAGATAGTATTCAGTGACAAAATAGAAAATAAAGACATACATTGCAAGCTTTTTCCCACACAGAGCAATCACAGCCACATAAATATCAGACAAATATCATCAAAGCAAAGAGAATTATGGTCTTACAAAGTAATTTTGTATAACAGTGATAAAAGTCTCTTTCCAAGAGGAAATATGAACCAAAATTTATATGCACTGGACAGAACTATGAAATAGGTGAAACAAAATTAGGAAATAGAATTCCATAAGCAAATTTTGTGGGGACAGTGGTCTCTAGATTGGAAAATAAAATAGAGGCCTCCTTAAGTCGTCTATCTAATCCTGACTAGAAATAGTTAAAAATAAACTTCACTAGACAGAGTCCTCTGGAAAATAAATCAAAGACAGTGGTGAAACCAAACCAAACAAAAGCAGATCATGAAAGCCATCAAATGGCCTTGAGACTTGCATCAGAAGACCAGAAAACAAGCTTACAGGCAGGATGCAGAGAGAAAGCCAGGGCACAAATATTATGGTGCCTCATCTCCAATAAAATATAATATAAGAAAAGTGAAAGAGTGGCTTACTAACTTTAATGCAGTATGACTCACACTCATGTACTAACATATTTACACATACATGTGTTTCACTCTAGAGTCATCACATTATTGTAATGGTTCATACATTGTGTCAACTTGAGAAGTTCAGGTATTTATCTACACAAATCATCAGGGGGCCAGGGTCCTCATTTTTTGAACATCCTCATCCTGTGCAAGAGTGGAACATGGAGATTTTGTGACTGTTACACCAGTACTGGAAGCCTGTTTACAGTATACGGTTAGCAGAGGCTCGCTTATCAACTTGGCAACCAGACACACTTCTTTAAACAGGTTTCCAGATACACAGATGTAAACATTATAAAACAGGTTTAAAAATCCCTAAGAATTAGTATTAAGTCTATCAACACTATATTACATTAGAACCATAACATTTTCTCCCTGAAACCCTAAAGACTCATGCACATTCCTTTATGCAAAAGATATTTAGTCCATCTGCAAGAGCTGCCAAAGTGCTAACAGTGTCAGCAGTGTTGAAAAGTCCAAGTTCCAAGTCTTCTCTGAGATGTAGTTAGCTGCAAAGCCCTGCACAAATGAAAAGTTAAACACCTCCAGCATTCAATGCCACAAGATAGACAATTTCATTCCAAATGCTACAAACAATGGAATACAAAGGATTGGGATCAGATCAATCACAAAGCCAAGCAGGGACAACATTCAGCCTTGCAGTTCTGTGTCCAGCATTTGAAGCAATCTGTGACATATTGTGAGCTCCACAGAGCTTGAGTCAGTGCACCTCTAGGCTTTTCTCTCAGGCCGGATTTGCTCCCTCCTTGTAGCTTTCCTTAGATGATTCACATGTCTGGCTTTTCCACTCTTCTGGGGTCTCCACTGCACCTTCAGCTCACAGCTTCACATATCGCCCTTTCGCAGGAAAACTGCTCAGCCTCCCAGGCCTCCTAAAATAAGGATGGAAGACTTTTTACCCCACAACTCTTGCATTCTGCAGCCACCCAAAGCCAGAGCCACGTGGATGATGCCAAGGTTTGCTGCCAGCTGGGGCAGGAGCCAGGATTTCCTCTCTTTGCTGTAGGGGGTCTAGTGCCTGGATCACTGGGCTCTCTGAATCCAGTACTCAGGAACAAATTTTCTATGCTGATTCCATTCTTGAACATGCTGTGGCTGCCACCATCATGCAATATGGTGCTTTTGGGCTTTCTCCTCAGAGCAAAGTCTTGCACATTTTAGTTTTGAGGCTTCGCAGGGAAGAGCCTTGCTGCTTCTTTTGATTCCATCAGTCTATCTTTTATGTAGTTTGGTTCCTTCTCAACAATCATGATCTCCTCTATCTTTGCAGAAAATAGCTTTATTGGAGCTTCCCTTTTACACAAACTCACAACATTTTAAGTCATCCTGTTGCACTCTTTGGTCTTAATTCTTAACATAAATCTGACTAACCCCTCCCCAACAATAGCCAAGCCACCGTCCTAACTTTCAATGGCCTTGAAATTTCTTCTGCCAGATTAATTAGCCCACTGTCCTCAGTCTTAGTCTCAGGCAAAATCTCTGGACTTGAGTAAAAAATTTCTGCCAAGTCATAACACACATCACCTGGAGTCCAGTATCCAATTCAGTCCTTCCCAGCAGAAACCTCCTGAGCCTGGTCTTTACTAACAGTATTTCTATCAGTCTTCTGGTCTTCTGAGCTCTGACCAGAATCTCCCATGCAGAACAGCCTAAAGTGATCCAGCACTACTCTTTGAGGTGATATCTCTGAACCTTTCAAAATTCTTCTCACATGCCATTGTCAAAGGCACACATAGTCACAGACATGGTCACACATAGTCACAGAAGGGAACCCACTTCTCTGGTACCAAATTCTGTTACTTTTGTTCCTGGGACAAAATGCCCGACACCCCAAATTAAGGAAAGAAAGGTTTATTTAGATCACAGTTTGTGGACACTTTAGTGCATAATCAGCTGGCTCCAAGATAGGGGAGCATAGACAGAAATTTGAGCAAGAGAAAAGGGGGCAAGCCTCTTCTCCTCCCTGATGTTGTAATCAGGTTACCCCCAGGGTGTGTGTAGCACTCATACCACCTCTGCGCCCTCTTCTTGAAAAAACTGAGGATGTTTACAGTATAAGGACCCTGGACCCCTGCTAAATTGCTTAGTTAAACTTTTAAACATCTCAAGTTGACACAGTTTATCAATTATTATACTGATTCACTCTAGAGTCATTATAAAGTGCAACTGATGTCCATATGTCCCATTACTAACTCTGCACTAACCAAGAATAACCGACTAGCCACCCTGCCTAAAGATAAGGACTTAAAAACTATTTCAAATTCAAGTAAACAGACTAAATAGCACATAGACCACCAGAAACTAATCAGGGTGACACGCAAGTTATGTTTGATACATTGCATCAACTTGAGAAGTCTAGAAGTTTAATTAGGTGACTCAGTGTCATTGTGTCCTGGGAGGTACAGTAAGAGTCATTACTGTTCCAAGGTGTTTTTCACTGTGTCAATTTGAGAACATCAGAAATTTAACTAAGCGATTCGTGTGGGGACCAGGGTCCTTACTTTGTAACATCCTCAGCCTGTGTGAGAGGAGGGCAGGCAGATGGTGTGAATGCTGCATCTGCCAAAGGGGCATAGTCTACTCACAGTATAAGGGAGGAAAAGAGGCTGCTTTCTCTTCCCCCTTTTCTCTGGCTACTTTTTTATCTTCTGATGCTTTGAAGTGTTGCCCTTGTGCCATGTCACCCTGACTTGGGGCCAGCTGATTATTGGCTGAAGTGTCCACAATCGATGAGCTAACTAAACCTTTCCATTTTTCATTTTGGGCATTGGGTGCTTTGTCTCAGCAGTGAGAGAAAAGTAAGCAAGACAGTGCCCATAAACTAATCTAGTTTTGTTAAATTCCAGGTGAAGTAGAAAGAGGTATTCTCCCCTTCCTAAAAACAGTTGAAGACAAAGTGCCTACATGGTCTCCATGTTTCCAGAACCCTCTAGGCTGTTTCCTTCTTATCAGGGTATTTACCTATCTTCTTTCTCCTTCTTTTTACTGTTTAAAAGCTAAGTGTCTTTCTTTCATTAAACTTTGTCCATCTAATTTACTTGTGTTATAATCCCATCTGGCTGCTGGAGCGAAAGAACAGTATTGCTTATACTCAAGATGCGACAATTTCAATACGTCTCTTTCAATGGATGGAGATACTAGACAGAAAAGCAACAAGGATATAGGGGAACTTAGTAGCACCATGTACCGGCA
Source organism: Dolichotis patagonum (assembly GCA_004027295.1). Lineage (NCBI taxonomy): Eukaryota > Metazoa > Chordata > Mammalia > Rodentia > Caviidae > Dolichotis > Dolichotis patagonum. Next base: position 163,096 of record PVJX010000303.1, read on the forward strand.
GATTCTAATTGAAGTTTATAAAGACTGCTTTCTGAGGAGACATTCTTTTCAAACACCCTTAGAATGTAGAGCTAGATAAGGAATATTCTGCACCACAAAGCAAATTTCAAAAATATGAAATAATTGAAGTTATACAGTGTGTTATTTCACCAAAAAGAAAAATTATTTAAAATCAACAGCACAAATACAACTGGAAACTCTGCAAATAATTGGTATTTGGGTAGAACACTTATAAATAACTTATGGGTCAAGTAAAAAAAGCTCAAAGGGAATTAAAAACTGGTGTTAACTAAAAAAATTGAAAATGTATATTAATTATAAAAAACTTTAGTAGTGCTAAGAAATTGACATGACTAACGCTTATAAGAGAGGAATAGCCTCATATTAGTGATCTAAATGGCCACTCCAATAATCTAAAAAAAAGTAATATAAATCCCTAAACAAACAAAATTTTCAAAAAAAATTAAATAATAATTCACATTTATTCCACAAGGCTGAATAAAAGATGAGTTCCATAGAAACTTCTCAGAGACAATCAACTAAAAACACAGGTAATGGAAAGAAAGAGAGAGTCATACATCCTGATTTTTTTAAAAATATCTGAAATAAGAGACTTGTAGGCAAAACAAAACATTGACATAGGACTTTATGAAATGATAATCCAGTCCACAAGTCTGCCCCTAAGTTTACTGGCAGCAAAGTGGGACCAGCAATTGTCATCCACAGGAATCTCTATAACAATGAAGAGACTGCAAATTTGTGGCAAGCTCAATCCACACAGGATAGGTCTGGAATATAAGGCTCCTCACCTGTTTGATTTCCTGCTGACACAGGACACTGAAGCCTGGCTCACACAGGAGGGAGTGACTGCTCCCTCCCTCTACGGGCCAGCAGGGTTTTTTGATGTTATTGTTTTTTGTTTTTTGGGTTTTTTTCTTAGCTCTTTTTTTCCCCTTCTTCTTTTTGTTTTTCTTTCTCTGTGGAGCACCATAACTGCTAACTGGAGCCTCTAGTGACATCAAGGTTAGGGGCCGACTGTGTGACACAGAATTTCTAGTGAAACAACACCTCCCTTCCTGCCTATGACCTGATCAAGAGAGCGACTTGGACCACAGATGACGCTGTGACCTGCTACAGTGAGGACAAGAAGTGGGTAATCAGCACGTCCCTGCCCTGCAACTAGTGGCACAAGAAACCTTGGGCCAGCAAGTCAGCAGTCTCCCTGCCTTGTGACCACCAGCCCAGGACAATGAGGGCAGAGCATGGAAGGATCCAGCAGTTTGGGACAGACACAGGCTGTGCAAGATCCAGGAAGGGCCAACTGTACAAGGCAGTGGGAGCAGCCCCAGGCCGTCTCTGAATAAATCTACCACAGCCACTAGAAGAGCAACATGGGAACACACAGGGCAATAAGACGCAGGTGGACCATCCAGAAATCTGCTAAAGACTGGCCACAGCCCCCACATCAGGAGGCCATGGGCAGCCCTGCAGCCAACCCAGCAACAATTCTATTACAGATTTAGTGAGGCACTGATCACTAGTGGACATCAGAGGAATTGTATTTAAATTGTTTTTCTTTGTATGCAACATTTTCCTTTTACGGTCTGTTTTTTTTTCAGATTGATACATGTATTTTTGTTCTATTCATCTTCTTTCTCTCTTCTCAACTATTTCTCTTTAATTTGTGATATTTTCATGTGAGTGAATACTGCTGTTAGGCTTTCTGAATTAATTCGATAATCTTTGCTTTCTACTTTATTCTGTCTCTCTTGCCCTCTTTTCCAGTTTCCCAAAGCTTGTGTGATCATCCCTTGTCCTCCAAACTTGCTTCCAACTGTATTTCTCTTCTTTCATCTCTACTATACCGCTTATGTGTCCCTACCACACAGTAAAATTAGTCTACTAGGGAGAACCTGTTGAATATTAATTTGTGATGTATGTTGGTTCTGTTATATAACAGTAGATCTTTCCCCTATGGTTAAAGATACCAAATCGAGTTACCACAGTTTGTCATTTTCTACGCCATGCTTGACATGATTGTTATTGCTAATATACTAAACCAGTTGATCTCCTGTCTATAACAAAACATGAAACTCGGGAGTGTCATGTAATCAACACCATTGTTCAATGTCGAAGGACTGTATACTGGGCCAAATAGATAGCAACATCTCATTATCAGTAACTTGACAAGGTAAAATCTTGGGGTAGACACAAAAACGAAGAATATTCTATGTAGAGAAGAGATCACTGAAGAAAAGACATTTACTAAGGAGGCCTCAACACTAGTGATAAAGCTATCTACTATGAAAAATTTATAGGCATTAACACAGAAAAAACATTAAAAAATGGAAAAGGGCAAGAAATAAAAGCAACACTCAGCCCTAGACCTCTAGCTTACTTGAGAAAAGTTCAAGATTTTTTAACAAGGTAGAAATTTATGCAAAGATAGCAACAGAAGTTCAAAAACAATTGAATGAATTTACAGGAGAAATCAGATTAAAATAATCACCTAGGTTAAAAAAAAAGGATATGACCACAATGAAAGACTTACTCAGTGAGTCTAGAGCAGACATATATTAAAAAGTTAAAATAAAAGAGCAAATTATAAATGACCAACATAGGAAAAAATAGAACCCACGAAACAGATTCAAACTGATATTCCAGAAACTAAAAATTTCATTGATACTTTGAAAAATTTCCTGAAAGAAAGTGAAGACAGAATTTCAAAACTAGAAGATAGGATTTCTGCTACTAATCATGAAAAGGAAGATCTTTTAAAGGTAATAATGGACCATGGAAAAACATACAAAGGACACTATAATATTGATTGAAGTTAATGAAAAAAGCAGGAACCAGCAAAAATAACATTAAAATTTTTCATAAAATAATGACAGAAAACCTCCTAGTCACGGAAAAAGAATTTGACATAGGGATAAGTGAGGTGTATAGCTCTCCAATTAGCCATAACCAAATTAAATCTACACCAAAGCACATAATAACCAAGATCTCTGAAATTCAACTGACTAGCAGAATATTTAAAAAGCTGATAGACAAAAGAAACAAATCACCTATAAAGAATAGCCCATTACAATTACAGAAGACTTCTCAACACAAACCCTTAATTCAAGGAAAGTTTGGAGTGAATTATTCAAGTCATATAATATAATAAATTCCAACTCAGATTGATATGCCCTGAAAAACTCTCTAGAGAAATAAGATACTCCCATGACAAAGAACAACTGAAATTCAAACCATCTCTAAACTGTGTTCTGAAAGGCATTCCAGAGAGAAAGGTAAAAATGTGCACAAATCCAAGAAAACCAATAAAAAGAAATTGCCAGGCAGAAAAGCAATTAAACAGAAAGACAGGGAATTAATAGCAGAAAATAATATGATAAATGTAAGCCAATACATGTCAGTTATAACCATCACTATAAATGTTTTCAAATCACCAATCAAAATAAATATATGTGCAGAATAGGTCAAGAAACAAGACCAAACAATATGTTGAATACAAGAAACAAAGTTGCTTCAAAAAGATATTCATAGATTGAAAGCAAAAGAGTGGAAAACAGTGTTACATGTGACAGGAACCTTGATGTAGGAATAGCTATTTTATTTGCATGCAATGTCAAGACAAGACCGAGACAAGCCAAGACAGATAAAAAGGGATAAAGAAAGTCATTAAATTCTTGCTAAAGGAAAACTAAGAGTAAGAGAAATCAGCCACAGTTATATATGTACCATATACAAGAGCACTCAACTATATTAAAAAATAAATAATGGGCATGAAGAAATCTAATAAGTACTAACACAATTGCAATGAGGGATCTTAATACCTCACTGTCACAAATGGAAAACACAGATGAAATGGACAGATTCCTAGACGCATATGAACTACCATAGCTGAATTAAGAACATATAAAAATTCCAAATTATTCAATATTATTCATATAATTTGAAAATGTAATTAAAATAGATGCAATTCACCTTGTCAACAGAGTCAAGGACACAAATCACATGATTTGCTCAACAGATGTAGAAAAACCATTTGACAAAGTCTAATACCCATTCATGACCAAAACCCTAAAGAAAATTGGAATAGACGATGTTTGCCTCAATCTGATAGAAGTCATTTGTGGCAAGCTAACAGCCAACATCATACTAATGCTCAAAACCTTAAACCTTTAACTGTAAAATCAGAAACGAGACAAGGACATTATCACAACTCCTCTTGAATGTAGTTCTGGAAATACCACCCAGAACAATTAGCTACGAGAAAGAAATACAGGAACAAAGATAGGAAAGAAGATTCTAAATTATCATTATTTGCCATTGTCATAGATCGTACACAGAAGGTTGAAAACACTCCATTCAAAGACTTCCAGATTTAACAGCCAGATTCAGCAGCATAGTTGAATATAAAGTGAACACTGAAAAATCAATAGCATTCCTGTACACAAATAACAAATTCACTGAGGGAAAAACTAGGGAAACAATATCCTTCACAATAGCATTAAAATAAAAAAAAACCTTAGGAATCAATCTAACAATGGAAGTAAAATATCTACATTGCAAACTACGATACTCTGAAAAAGAAGAGTCATGATATATTAGGAAATGGAAAGATACCCTTTGCTCTTGTGTAGAAGCCAACATAGTGGAAGTGGTCATACTCCCAAAATTGCTATACAAATTTAATTCAATCACAATCAAAATACCACTAGCATATCTCACAGTACTAGACAAAATGTTCTTAAAATGCATTCAAAACCAAACAGACCTAGGATAGCAAATGCAATTCCTGGCAACAAAAGCAAGTCAGGGGGCATCATGGTGCCTAACTTGAAATTATACAACAAAGTTACTGTGATGAAAAACCTCATGATACTGGCAAAAAATATATATGTGATAATTAATGGAACAGATTAGAAGATGCAGAAACTGAATATGCACTCAACTACCTGATATTCAACAAAGGACAAACAGATTCACTGGAAGACATAGCCTCTTTAATAAATGGCATTGAAAACACTGGCTTTTCACATGCAAAAAAAAATAGAGCTAGACCCAGGTTTATCACCATGCACTAAACTAAAATCAAAATTGATCAAAGATTTAAATACTAAAACACTAACCCTGAATCTGCTGGAAGATAGAATAAGTAGGACACTGGAATACATAAGTTTAGGCAAAGACTTGATGAGGTAGACCCCAACTGGTCTCACAGACTCTATAATAAAGAATAAACAAATGGGATTTCAATTTATTACAAAGCTTTGGCACTCCAAAACAAATCACCAACAAAGTGAAAATACAACATACAGAGTGGGAAAAATTTGCCAGATGTTCATCAGACAAAAATAGCATCTAGAACATATAAAAACCTGTAAAAATCAGATCCTCCAAATTCAAGACTCAATCCAAAAATGGGCATCTGAAATGAATAAAAGAAGTATTTCTCAGGAATACAAGTGTCAAAAAATATGTTAAACACTGTGGAAATCAGTGTGGAGATTCTTCAGAAAACTAAAATTAGAGATTCCTTTTGAATAAGTTATTACCCTTCTGGGTATCTTCATGGAAGAATTAAAAGCATCGTATCACTACCCATGTTTATAGCACCACAGTTTGAAACAGTTAAATTTTAGAAGCAATGCAAATGCCCATTGACCAATCAATGGATAAAATGATGTATATTTTTATTTATATAATGGAGTATTATTGAGCTATGGTGAAACGTAACATTGAGACAGATACAGTTAAATGGGTGGATCTGGAGACCAGAATCATAAGTGAAATAAATTGGACATACATGTGTATGTATCACATTATCTCTCTGGTGTGACAACCTGAAAGTGTAAATAGCACCAAAATGTATTATGTATTGTGAAATAGAAAGAGACTGTTCTAAAGAAAAAGTAACTGTGAAGCAAGGGGGGAGAAATGAAGGAAGAGTAATGAAAAAAATGAGAAAACAAGGATAAAATGAAAACAGACCTTTGTGAATGGAGAAGGGACAGAGACTTGAAAGGAGGGAGTGAGAACGGGGGAAAAGAGGAATCAAAATCTATCACATACAGGTAAAAATGCCCTGCAATGAATTTGATCATTGTGTTTCTAAATTGTGCCGTTATACTTAAACTAAAAGTCAGTACATTGAAGTGCAACATAATGAAGGAAATTAATGATACAGTCTTTCTTTGTTAATGTTATTAAAAGCTACAAATTTTAGTAAGGCTGGCAAGAGTTAAAGACACAAATAATCAACATCCCAAATGAGAAAAAGAAATTTCTAGTTGACCTTACAGGCACCACAAGGATAAAAATTTGATAATATGAATCAATTAATCATAATTCAAGTAATTACATCACACAACCCAACAAATAAATACTTAAGCATACTAAAATTACTCAGTATTTATAATTCATAGTTAAAACACTTTTTTAAAAATTGATTTTTATACCATGGTGTTGATGAAGAATTTCATAAGAAAGTAGTATTGATTCTGTGTGATTTCTTCTACAACACAGAAAAGTTAAGCATTATTCTCAATATTTTCTATGTATTTACTACTACTATGATACAAAAAGTGGATCAAAACACTAAAAAAAGAAGAAAAAATTGAAAGAGAGAGAGAAGGAGAAAGAGAGGGATACAAGTAAAAAAAGGCAAAATAATACTTTCCTAAAAGGTAGTTAAAATTTTATCAGAATATCAGCCAACTGCATTAGGCAAAAAAAGTATATACCAACTGATCAAATGTGATGTATTTCAGTGAAGCCAGGATCTTTCAAATTTTCATAATGTATCAGTGTATCACACTACAAGAAAAAAAACTGAAAATCTTTAGGACATATGGCTTGACAAAGTAAAAATAATGCACCAAATTCAATACCAAATTATGAGGTAAAATTCTAAGATCCTATAATTAGAGGAAAACATCCTCATCAAATGAAAACCAAAAGGCTGGCTAAATTTTCTATGGGAAAATTGAATGACTAGAATAAAGTTAAGAGACATAAGGAAAAATAATTGATAATCTCATTCTTATCATAGTATTAATTTTCTAGTCCTCTATGACTATAGATCTCAGTCTCTCTTTTCTCAAGACATCTATAAATATTCTCATGGAAAAATCCTTCTGTACCTATTGGCAATTTATATAAAGCTTTTCCTGTCTTCCTGCAAATTGTATGATCTATGGAGTGCATTTCTGATGGACCGAAGAATTATCTGTGAAATGCTCATGTTGACCTAGTTATCTCCAGTGTCCTTGGAAGGCTAAGAGTGAAACTCATTGATGCTAATAGCAAATGCAGATGGAATAATCTATCCCTGTTTCTCTTTCTCTCTATCTCTGACATTGTCTCTCTCTCTCTCTCTCTCTCTCTCTCTCTCTCTCTCTCTCACACACACACACACACACACACACACACACACACACATACACACACACAAAATTTGTAAAATGAATGCTCAAGTTTTCTTTAAATGTGATATTGACCATCATTTATCCTAATGTTCTCCCATAGTTTCTCAGTTGTTCAGTTCATCACTAGAAACTTGTGATATCTTTTGCATTTTTGGAATTGAGTTCACTTTCTCTTACAGTTCCAGTAGTCCTCAATAATGTCTTCTTTTTCTAAATTTGTCCAGAATTTTTTCTTTGAAACATAGAGTTCAACTTGAATCAGAAGTAAGCTAGTGCTAGTACTTCAAAAAAGATTTATTCTACTTCCCCTAAACTATGCTCAAACTGTGAATCTTCATGAACTAAAATCGAATCATAGTAAGCTGAAAATTGCTTACTATAGACAGTAATGAAACGAATGTACTGAAAAAGCACTTAACAATACGAACAGTTAATTCTAGGTAAGTGTCAATCACAGGAGATGTTTTAAAAGAAGTTAATACCAATAGAATGGTGGAACCCATAGAGAAGAACATTTAAATTATTTTACTAATATTTTCCTCTGAAGATTCTACAGAATTCTGAGAACTTGGTATATAATTTTGTGGGAATCCAGCTAATTCAGAAAGAAAAAAATAGATTATAGAGGAAATCTGACATCAACAGTTTTTTTTTTTCACTTCACAAACGGAATGTAGGTATTGTGCAGGATAACCAGTGGGGAATAAAACAATAATATTATATTTTAAACTGTTTCCCCAAAGGCTCATATTTTGATGGTTGCATCCTGAAAGAGTTACTATCATGGTAGGTGGTTAGAGAGGATATGGGGATGATGAGTTTGGTAAACTGACATATTGAATTAATCCACTGAAGAATTCATTGCTGAATTCACCTTAACGGGTGAATGACAGTTGCATGTAGGTAGATGTGACTTTGATGAGAATATTTTGTCCCAGATCTTTCCACTCTAGCTCACTCTTCTATCTGGTTACCATGAGCAGCTTTCTAATCAATGTACTATTATTTTAAATTATGATTTCAGTAAAATAACAGGATTTGTGCATTCTCCATTTGCCTAAAACTAGTGAAACATGGATGCTACTGAGTTCTGCTGCCAGCTGGAGCAGTAGCCAGGCTTTCCTCTCTCTTGGCTATAGGGGTTCAATGCCTGGATTACTGAGCCCTCCAACCTGATTGTGAGGAACAGCTTCTCTATGCCATCACATTCAGTAATCTGGTGTAGCTGCCACATTTTTGGAGCATCCTATGTCTCTATCTCCACTCTGCAGCATGGTACTCTGTGGTTTTCTCCTCCAAGGAAAGTCTTTTACTTTTACAGTTTTGAGGATACAAAGAGTGGAGACCTCCTACTTCTGGGATGCCTCTAAGCCATCTTTTTTATTTCTCTGTTTCTTCTCAGTAATCAAGATCTCAACTCTATCTTTACAGTCCATAGCTTTCTGGACCAACTCACAACATTTTAAACCTTTGCTCTTGATTCACAACATAAATCTGGCTAAAAGCCCCACCAGTAGCCATGCCACCACATCAACATTTGACTTCCTTGAAATTTCTTTTGCAGATTAATTACTTCATTGCCTTTAATCTCAGTCTCAGACAAAATCTCTGGACATGACCAAAATGCAGACAAACTTTCTGCCAGGCTAAAACAAACATCATTTGGAATCCAACAATCAGTGTAGTCCTTCCCAGCAGAAAACTCCCAAGCCTGGTCCTTACTGCCAGGCTTTCTATCAGCCTTCTGGTCTCCTGAGCTCTATCCAGAATCTCCCCTACATAACAGACTAGGCTGTTCCAGAAGCACTCTTTCAGGTGACACCTCTGAACCTTTCCAAACTCTTTCTACAAACCATTTCCAAACTCTTGAAGTTCATGGTCAGGTACAGTCACAGCCACAACCTCACTCTTCTGGTACCAAATTCCATCTTAGTTACTTTTTCCTCATTGTGAAGACAAAATGCTTGACACCCAAAATTAGGGAACGGAAGGTTTATTTTTTTTAATTTTGGAGATTTCAGTTCATACTCAGCTGGTTCCAAGCAGCAGGGTGGTATGATGGGATTGCTGTAAGTAGCAAGTGTGAACCAGCAAGAGAGAAAAAGACAAGTCTTCCCTCCATTACAGTGTATGCTGGCTCCACCCCTGGGGGTGTGAGGCACTCGTACCACCAATGTGAGCACTACACAAGGAACCAGTAACAAACATCAGATTCTGCAAAGATTCCATGTCTGCCTGAGGCTTTGGGGGGAGGCATGTGAATATAAACTATAACAGTAAAATTTGTGTGTATTTATTCATATTTTATGAAACGCAGCAAAGACATATGATACACTGGTAACAGGGTGATGTGGAACAGGATGACTTGGAATTTTGTTATGAATTTGGAAACTTAGTGGTAGACATGAGATATAGCCATTATCAAAACTATTAGCTTATTGCTAAAAAGAGGTTGTCCTTAAATGTTTCTTTTGGTCCTATCAAGTTGAAAAACATTTCTAGTGTTCCAGAATCCCTTACTAAATTGCAGAAAAACATACAAAGCATAATTAGAAACAGAAATTTCCAGAATTAGAAACTTAAAGATAAAATTATTTTCTTCTACAGTGTGGAATTATAAGTATAGCGATCTTCAGTATTCTAAATAAATGCAATTAACTCCAAATGTGTACATTTAGGAAAACTAATTTCACCAGGTTTCTTTGAAATACAGTGTAGTATGTTTCAGAATTAATTAATACTAGGTTTAAGAAATATCAGATATAATTGTTCAGTATGAGTACAATTTTTTTTAATTTTTAAATTTTATTTTAAAGAGAATAAAACAAAAGAGGGCAGTACAGAGCAGATCAGAACAGGACAACATAGGTAACACAGTACTTTACATTAAGACAACTGGACATCAACAGTGGCTATCACAATAACTCTTACTCTGCTATAGTTGAGCATAGTTTCAAATACAATAATATCAAACATAGCAAAATAGTATAATGCCATGCAAAGAGTGAAAGAATTACAGGGCTTTCTAAACCAAATAACAGAAAATGATCAATGGGTACTATAATATCTCATTTTTGATAGAAAAATTTTGTTTAAACTACCACACATATTCAAATCCCAATAAGACACAATGTGATAGATAGAACCAATGGTAGTAGAAGAATAGAAGCATGGTAGGACTTCTAAGGAGGATGATATTAAATCAGCAATAGCTGTCATAATATTTTGTTTTCTTCAAAACAGCTGTTCATATCAACACTCATGATATAGTCAAACAAAACAGAATAAAACCATTGCAACTGATGATTGAAAACATTGAAAGGCTTCAAATCTATGAGATGGGGACTCATGCTTACCATAAAATCTTATATATTCTTTTCAACTCTCATACTAGGGAGACTATACGGTATTTACAGTTGTGAGTTTGGTTTATTTCGCTTAAGAAAATGATCTCAATTCGTGTCCATTTATTTATAAATATCTCAATGTGATCATTCTTTATAGCCGAGTAGTACTCCATTGTATAAATATGCCACAACTTTTTATCCATTGCTCAGTTGATGGGCACTTAGGTTGTTTCCAGGATCTGGCTATTACAAATTGTGCTGCTATAAACATGGGTGCACATGTATCACTGTGGTATGATGTTTTCAGTTCTTCTGGGAACATGCCCAGAAGTGGCATAGCTGAGTCAAATGGGACTTCAAAACCCAGCTTTTTGAGGAATCTCCAGACTGACCTCCACAGTGGTTGCACCAGTCTACACTCCCACCAACAGTGTAGAAGAGTTTCTTTTTGCTCACAGCCTCTCCAACACTTGTTGTTGGTAGAGTTTTCTATCCTGGCAATTCGTTCTGGAGATGAAATCTCAGAGTGGTTTTAATTTGCATTTCTCTCATCACTAATGATGATGAACATTTCTTCATGTATTTATTTGCCATTCGTATTTCTTCATCTGAGAACTGTGTATTCATTTCCGATGCCCATTTTTGGATTGGGTCCTTGAATTTCGAGGGTCTGATTTTTTAAAATTCTTTATAAGTTCTAGACAGAAGTCCTTTGTCTGAGGAGCTGTCCATGAATATTTTTTCCCAATTTGTGGGTTTTCTTTTCACTCTGCTGGAAACCTCTTTTGACATGCAGAAACTGTGTAAAAAGATGTGGTCCCAGTTATTAATTCTAGGAAGTATTTCCTATGTAGTTTGGTTCTTGTTCATGAATTCTCTTCCTACCCTTATATCTTTGAGGTTTTTACGTACTTTGTCTTCCAGCAGTTTTAATGTTTCTGTTTTAATATTTAGATCTTTGATCCATTTAGATTTTAGTTTAGTGTATGGTGATAGACATGGGTCTAGTTTTAGTCTTCTGCATATGGACAGCCAATTTTTCCAGCACCATTTCTTAAAGAGACTGTTGTTCTTCCAACAAGCATGTTTGGCCCCTTTATCAAACATAAGGTGGTTGAGTGAGTTTGTGGTTTTGGTTGTATCTTCCAATCTATTCCACTGATCCTCCAGTCTGTTTTTATTCCAGTACCATACTGACTTTACTACTGTAGCTTCGTAGTATAATTTCAAGTCGGGGATTGTGATGCTTCTTGCCTTGCCTTAGTTGCTTAGAATTGCCTTTGCTATTCTAGGTCTGTCCTCATTCCAGATAAATTATAGGAGTGATTTCTCTACATCTATGAGGTATGTTAGTGATATTTTGATTGGGATTGCATTGAATTGGTTTAGTAATTTTGGGACAATGGCCATTTTTACAATGTTTGTTCTTTCTATTCATGAACAGGGGATGTCTTTCCATTTTCTGAGGTCCTCTTCAATTTCATTTTTCAGAGTATTATAGTTATTGCTGTATAGCTCTTTTACTTCTTTCATGAGATTAATTCCTAAGTATTTCAGTTTTTTGGATGCTAGTATAAAGGGTGTAGCTTCTATTATTTCTCTCTCAGTACTGTTGTTGTTAGTGTATAGGAATGCTATTGATTTTTGAGTATTGACTTTGTATTCAGCTACTTTGCTGAATTTATTTATTATATCTAGGAGTCTTTCAATGCAGTTTTGGGGGTCTTCTATGTAAAGTATCATGTCATCTGCAAATAATGATGATTTAACTTCTTCTTTTCCTATCTTTACTCATTTTACTTCTCCCTCTTTTCTAATTGCTCTCGCTAGTATTTCAGGTACTATGATCAATAGGAGCAGTGATAGGGACATTCTTGTACCTGATTTTAAGGTAAAGGATTTTATTTTCTGGCCATTTAATATGATGCTGGCTGTAGGTTTGTCATATATGGCCTTTATCATATTGAGGTAAAAACAATCTATTCCAATTCTCTGTAAGGTTCTTGTCATGAATGAGTGTTGCATCTTATCAAAAGCTTTTTCTGCATCTACAGAGCTGATCATGTGGTTCTTAATTTTGGCTCTATTGATATGGTGGATTACATTTATTGATTGACCTATTTTGAACCATCCCTGCATTCCTGGGATGAATCCCACTTGGTCAGGGTTAATAATCTTCTTGGTGATTTGCTGTATCCTGTTTGTTAATATTTTATTGAGAATTTTAGCATCTATGTTCATTAGGGAGATTGGCCTATAGTTCTCTTTTTTAGTTTTAATTTTCTCTGGTTTTGGTCCTAGAGTAATATTTGTTTTGAGGAATGACTTAGGAAGAATTGCTTCCCTTTCAATTTCATTGAAGAGTTTGAGGAGTGTCAGAATTAAGTCTTCTTTGTATTTCTTGTAGAATTCTGCAGTGAATCCATCTGGGCCTGGACTCTTCTTTGGAGGCAAGGACTTAATTATATTTTCAATTTCAGTAATAGAAATTGGATTATTCAGGAGTTTTACATATTCCTGATTCCGCATTGGTAGTTCATATGTATCTAGGTATCTGTCTATTTCTTCAGTGTTATCAAACCTATGAGAGTAGAGGTTTTCAAAATAGGTGTTGCTGATCTTCTGTATTTCCACTGAGTCTGTAGTAATTTCACCTTTTTCATTCCTTATTGCATGAATTTGAGTTTTTTCTTTCCTTTTTTAAATAAGGTTGGCCAGGGACTTATCAATTTTATTTATTCTTTCAAAGAACCAACTCTTTTATTCATTGATCCTTTGTACTGTTTTCTTAGTCTCTATTGCATTAATTTCTGCTCTGTCTTTATAATATCCTCCCTTCTTTGGCTTTTGGCTTGGCTTGCTCTACTTTTTCTAGATGTTTGAATTGTAGCATCAGGTTGTTTATATGGTTTGTTCTGTCTTCCTGATGTGGGAACTCAATGCAATAAATTTTCCTCTTAGGACTGCTTTCATTGCATCCCACAAAATCCACTAAGTTGTGTCTGTATTTTCATTTACTTGTAGATCTTGTTTAATTTCCTCTGTGACCCACTGATTGCTCAAGAGTGTATTATTTG
>PVJX010000303.1:177055-211023 GCA_004027295.1 Dolichotis patagonum
ATTAATTTCTAGTTTCACAGCACTATGATCCGATAACATGCATGGGATAATTTCAATTCTTTTGCATTTACTTAAATATGTTCTGTGGGCTAGTATATGGTCTATTTTAGAGAATGTCCCATGTACTGCTGAGAAGAAGGTGTATTCTGATGTTGTTGGATGGAACACTCTGTATACATCTGTCAAGTCCATTTGTTCATAGGTGTGATTAAGTTCTGTTATGTCTTTGCTGATTTTCTGTCTAGTTCATCTGTCCCTTTGTGTCAATGGAGTGTTAAAGTCTCCTGATATAATTGTATTATTGATTATTTGATTTTTCATTTTTGTTAGTATTTGCTTTATATAGCTGGGTGCTCTGGAATTTGGTGCATATATATTTAAGATTGTTATCTCTTCCTTTTGAAGTTTCCCCCTAACTACTGTGTAGTGACGTTCTTTATCTCCTTGGTTTGAAATTCACATTGTCTGCAAACAGGATGGCTACTCCTGCTTTTTTTTGGTTTTCTGTTGCATAAAGTATTGTTTTCCATCCTTTGACTTTCAGTCTACGGGTTTCCTTTTGTTTAAGATGGGTTTCTTGTAGACAGCATATGGTTGGATGTTGTTTCTTGATGCATTCTGCCAGTCTGTTTCTTTTGATTGGTGAGTTGAGGCCATTTACATTAATGGTTGTAACTGTTATATATTGGTTTATTGTTGACATGTTATCTTTCTGCTGTTGTGTCTTTAGCTTTCCATTCTGTTTAATTGTCTGTCTTGCTTTGTGGTTTTATCCGATGTGTATTTAGAATGACTTTCAGTATTCTTTGTAGTGTTGGTTTGGTGTTCATGAAGTTCTTCAGCTGTTCTTTGTCATGGAAGTATCTTATTTCTTCATTAATTTTGAAGGACAGTTTTGCCAGGTATGTCAGTTTGGGTTGGAAGTGGTTTTCCTTTAGGATCTGAAAGACTTCACTCCATGCTTTTCTTGATTTCATTGTTTGTGTTGAGAAGTCTGCCCTGATTCTGATAGGTTTTCCTTTATAGGTGATCTGTCTTTTGTCTCTACAACCTTTTAGTATTCTGTTCTTATGGTGGATTTCTGGGATAGTGATTATTATATCTGGGTGTAGTTTTATTTGGTTATGGCCTATGCTTCACTTATCCAAATGTCAGTTTCTCTTCTCACATTTGGGAAGTTTTCAGCTATTACTTCTGTAAGTATCCTCTTGATATCATTTGGAATGTCCCCTTCTTTTTCATTAATCCCTATTAACCTGATATTATTTTTCTTTGCATCATCTTGCAGGTGTTGAATTGTTATTTCCTGATTCTTTGTTATTTTTAAAAGACCTTGTCTTTCCTGTTCACTGGGTGCAATCTTATCTTTGAGGTCTGAAATTCTATCTTCACTTTTGTTGAGGTGGTTTTGGCAGCTTTCAATAGCATTTTTGATTTCTTGTATATCTCTTTGAATCTGCTGTATGTATTCTGTTTGTTTCCTAGTGTTCATTGAGGGATTCTATCTGTTTGCTTTGTTCCTCTAATTTTTTATCTGTGCCTTCACTAGATGTGCTCCCTATTTCTTTCACTACTTTTATCATTTCTTCTTTTAGCTGGGCAATTGTTTCTGATTTGAATTTCTCCATAGCTTCCTCTAGTTGCTTCTTTATTTCTGTTGATATCATTTCAGTCATTTCAGTTGTATGACTTCTATTTTCTTCTATGTATATGGCTCCCAGGCTTTCTTGGGATGGGCTGGTGATTTGAGCCTGCCTTTTGGTCTTTCCTTTTGTCATTTTTCTTTATTTCCTTGGTTTGAGTGGTGTTCCAAAGCTTCCTCTGGATGTTTGGTGAATTATCTCTTGCACCCTCAGTTCCTGGAGCAGTGGTAGCTCCCCCACAGGCTCTTGGCTCCCTCAAAGGGTCCTAACTCCCCTCTGTGGGCTCCTTGCTCCCTAAGTTGTAAGGCAGATGCTGCGCATGGTGGACTGAGCCTGTGGAACCTCAGGCCGGCTGGGCTGGCCAGGCTGCAGTTCTTTGTTCCAGGCCAGTCTCCAGAAGGTTACCTGCCAGTGAAGGGCAGGCCTACGGGTCCCAAACTGTCAGGCCAAGATGCTGGTTTCCACAAAGTTCCCAATCCCAAACAGACCAGGCCAAGCTGCCTGTCTCCAGGAGGTTCCCTACAGGTGAAGGGCGGGCCTACAGGTCCCAAACAGACCTGGCTGAGATACTGGTCTCTTGGAGGTTCCCTATGGGTGAAGGGCGGGCCTTATGAGTACATTTATTAAAATGTAACAATCCTCTAATCATTGCATTGTGTAAGAAATATGCTAAAGTTTATTCTGAGTTATAAATTATGCCTTCACTGAAATATTATTACATATCAAGCAATATTTTTCTTGACATTTTCCAGTGCTCTTCATATACTTTTGAATGAAGATGCTAATTTTTTAGTAAAATCATTTCTAAAAAGCACTGAAACAACATAAAGTTTCAAATAATTAAAATAATACAACACAAAAGATTGACTTTGTATATAAATGCTGAAAATTCATCATAATTGCATGTTAGTTTTGTCATATTTATCAGAATTTTGGAAATATATTATCTTCAAGTATTTTTTGAGCAACAAGTTTCTTTTTTAATGTACTTAGATGTGATACTAGCAGAAATAAATATGCGATTTAATTACTATAAAATTTTGAGACAAATATAAAAATACTCAGAGGTATTTTTAGTATATTCTTCTTTAAGAAGACATTTCAAAAATATTTACATTTTTAACTTATCTCTAATATTTTTGGATCTTTTTATTTTTATTCCAAACAGGAGTGTGACACTACAAATGGATATGTTGCGGTTTTAGGCCAGTGTGTCATTAAATTTTAAATTCATGAAAAAAATCATAATTCAAACTTTATGCATAAGAATGTAAAGGGCATTAATAAATTATTTAATTTTACCTACTAGTCTAAGAACTTAATGAACTTTCATATGGTTAGAAATTTATTTCTTTCTTTAAAAGTTCATCTCTATAACTTAATTTAGTCGTAAATATGGTTAGTTAGTCTCTCTTTTAATTAAAATTATTGATCAAGAATCTTTATGTTATGATGATATTAAGCCTAAGATGAAATGCTATTTTATTTCCTTTGTACATAAAAGTGACATTAAAAATTCAATATAATATTTTCAGTTTATGAGGTTTCTAAAGTCCAGTTAATAGGAACATTTATTTGAAGAAATCACTTTATAGAATTGATTATATTTATAGTTCCATGAGCTGTACTGCTTAGTTTCAAAATATTTCTTGTATCTGTATTCTTAGGAAACTGAAATACAAAACTATAAAATAAAATGTAATAAAAACATAGTTTTTTCAAGGTTGGCAAATTTTAGAGAACAATGGAATGCTTCAACTAGTTACTAATTAACTGTAAAGTAGTTCATACTCCTTCTTGATTCTTTCTCTAGGAATTACATATAATGCTGTTTGCTGGGAAATTGCATAATATAGAATACATTGATACATAAAAGAAAAACTTTATGGTTTGGGAAGTTTTCAAACAATCTTAAATTTACAGTTTGAAAGTGTTTTTCTTTCAGAACTATAATCACTTCCTTTTCAGAATCATTATATTTTATAAGCAAATACTTGATCAGTAAGATAAAGGGAGATCAATGTATACCATTTTTGAAGGAATTAATTTTCAATGCACTGAAAAAGTTCACATAACATAAAAGACCTTCCTATTTCTCTTAACACCATGAATGATCTCAGTGCTGACTTTGGAAATCACCTTTGTTAAGTTTTCATTGATCCATAAAGATTTAATTGCTCCATATGTTGCAAATTCTCTGCTAACTGAAGTGTAATCAGTAGTTTGCATTTTTCTGATTACCATATTTCTTTGGGAATATTTCATTAATATTTTAAAATAATTACAGATTGTTTTATAATTGATAATGTTACTCTTCATCTCCTATTTTCTGGTCACCATCTCCTACTATGCCAATTCATATTATAGTTATGGTCCTCAGAGAGTTAAATTGAATGATTTTCTAAAATTTTTATTTACTCAAAGTGAATTCCAAGTCAAATTTTAAGCAAATATAATAATAATAATAATAATAATAATAAAGCATTTCATAAGATAATATCTCACTGACATGTGCTTCACCCTATTTAAAGCAAAGTATGTGACTAGTAAGGTAAATGTTATTGCCCCTGTATTTGTGATTCTCAAGTAAAGCTCATGATTCTAGGTTCACATAAACACAAAAAAGCATATTGCAAAAGTATTCTGATTATGCTACTTCTGTATCAACCACAGGACAGTATTCCCAAAGGACTTGTATGTGTAACTGAAGGTTATAAATAGCATCTAAAAAAATGAAATACTTAGGAGTCGACCTAAGAATGTAAAAGACTTATATACTGAAAATCATACTACACTAAAAAAGGAGATTAAAGAGGATATTAGAAAATGGAAGGCTATTCCTTGTTCTTAGCTAAGAAGAACCAACATTGTGAAAATGGCCATACTCCAAAAACTATTATACAGATTTAATGAAATCCCATTCAAAACACCATTAACATACCTCATAAATCTAGAGAAAACACTCCTAAAATTCATTTGGAAACAGAAGAAACCTGGAATGGCAAAGGCAATGCTTGGCAAAAAAGGCAAGGCAGACAACATCTCAATTCCTGACTTGAAACTGTACTACAAAGCCACAGTGATAAAATCAGCATGGTACTGGCAAAGAAACAGACCTGAGGATCAATGGAACAGGTTAGAAGGTGCAAACACAACTACAAAGACTCTCAGCCACCTGATATTTGACAAAGGCTTTAAACATATTCACTGGAGGAAGGATAGCCTCTTTAATAAATGGTGTTGAAAAAATTGGCTCTCCACATGCAGAAGACTGAAAATAGACCCATGCCTATCACCATGCACAAAACTAAAATCTAAATGTATCAAAGACCTAAATATTAAAACAGAACACTAAATCTACTAGAAGACAAGTTGGGTAGAAATCTTAGAGACATAGAGATAGGCAGAGAATTCACGAACAAAACAGAAACTGCAATGGAAACAATTCAGAAAATCAACAACTAGGATCTCATATTATTGAAAAGTTTCTGCACTTCAAAAGAAATCACCAACAGAGTGAAAAGAAAAACCCACAGAATGGGAAAAAAAAATTTAGCCTGCAACCCCTCAGACAAAGGACTTATATCCAGAACATTTAAAGAACTGAAAAACTTCAAAACCCCCAAATTCAAAGATCCTCTCCAAAAATGGGCATCTGAGATGAACACACATTTCTCAGATGAAGATACACAAATGACAAATAAATACAAGAAGAAATGTTCACTATCATTGATCATTCGAGAAATACAAATTAGAATAGCATTGAGATTTCATCTCACTCCGGAAAGAATAGCTGTCATCAAGAAATCAATTGATAACAAATGTTGCCGAGGCTGTGGGGGAAAAAAGAACACTGCTCCACTGTTGGTGGGAGTGCAGTCTGGTGCACCCACTATGGAAATCAGGATGGAGATTTCTCAGAAGACTAAGATTGGAAGGTCCATTCAATCCAGCTATTCCAATCCTGGGTATTTTCCCAGAAAAACTGAAAAGGTCATGTCACAGTGATATATGTGTACCCATGGTCATAGCAGCACAATTGTAATAGCTAAATTTTGGAAACAACTAAAATGCACATCAACCGCAGAGTGGATGAAAAAGATGTGGTATTGTTATACAATAGAATATTACTCAGCTATAAAAATGGATCATCTTGAGCCTTCATAAATGGAGGCAACTGGAGACTATCCTCATAAATGAAATAAATAAGAACCATATTTATAAATATCATATTGTGTCTCTAGTGTAAAAATTAATAAGAACTGTAGAAGTAATAAAACCCCAAATGCGTAATTGCTATTGTAAAAAAGAGGAAAACAAAGTACTCTAAAGAATATAACTGCATGTATGTTTAAGTGTGTAGGATTGATAACTCTGTTACTAAGTTTTTCTTGAATCACTGAGCAGAACTGTTTCACTCTCACTGTTTGAATGTCCACTTTGTATGCTTTAATTTTGCAACTTAATCAACTATTTCTAAGATGACACTATGTAATTTATCAACTAGTACTTTTTTAGGATTTTTTTTGAAATTCTGTATTATTTCTACCCTTTTTTCTGTTTTTCTTTTCTTTTCTCTTTAAATAAAATCTTTAAAAAATAGTTATAAACGTGCATTTAATTTTATAGATCTTTTATTGTTGTATCTTATTGCAGTGTTCTTGCTTCTAAATTTACAACTTAAAAAATACAAGAAATTAAAATAAAATGTAACCTCTTCCCTCTTAATAATGAATTATGTTGAAGTTTTCCGTTTTTCTTCAGCAAAATTATGCCTCTTCAACTCGGTATGCAAAGCCAGAGTTAGTGGCATCTCTTTAGCCCCAACACTATTGGTAGTTTTAAAAGAAGGATCCAGAGGTTTCCTGTGTTGACCGTCTTATTTTAAAAGTATATACTACATTTGGTTACAAATAAACAAATAAGGAGTAAGCCTTAGTTCATCACTAAAATGTTTAGTGATCTAATAAATTTGATCCTTAAATAAAAGCTTACTCAAGCAGGAAAATAAAAAGACAGTACTCCTATAATTTGCACCTACTACACCTAAGCAGAACACACAGATTTTGCTAAGTCTCTTGATATTTTGAGGCACCGTGAATAGCACTAGAATACTTACCCCAGTACATTTTTCTGGGTGAGAAAGTACCCATGCCAAATTTGAATAGTGTGCAGTGGAAGAATGTGTTCTAAAACAACTACAGATTTAAGGTTAAACAATTCTACCCTGGTAATATGTAAATAAGCCAACTCTTACAATCTTAAAATATCTCTGTTGCATAAACAATTCCATGAACCCATGCAGAATATACATTAACCTTCACCAAAGAAGGAAAAAGGGCTAAAAATAATTCTCAAAAATGCCATGATGCCACTAAAAACAATTATAAAGTATTTAAAAAACAGCCCTTCTATGCCTGCATGTAACTGTGATGAAATATTTGGTGATACAATGACCTTGAATTTAGAACTAAGACATCACAAAATCAGTAGAATTAACCTGAAGTATGAAATTACATACTACAGACTGTGTAAGCCATGGGCTGTACACTGGGCAGACAATACAACAAACTTCTTGATAGGATCACTATAATGGTCTCATCTCATTGAATCTGTCTCAGCTACTTAGAATTCAAATGTCCAATGTTCCAGAAAGAGACCAACTGGCAATTTGTAGTAAAGTTAGTTACACTGAAAAATCTTAAAATAAGGAATGGACATGACTTTATTTTTTTATACTTGATACTGTGTGTGGTTTTGAAATTCTGAGCATAGAATCTTGGAGGGCTTCACTAGGGTGAGAGTGATACACTGTTGAAGAATCATAAAAAAAGACTATGTTATAGTGAAAATTTTATCTTATAGAAAAACAGCTTGAGCTGTATGGATATAAACAAATCACCCATTTTTGCGGTATACATCACAGGATCCAGAAGCTGTCAGGAACAGAGAGATAGTTCAAGTTTTGAAGGCAACAGTTTGGAGTCAATGCCTGCAGAGAATGGAAACCCAGAGCATTGTGTAAGTTACCTGTCATTTTATGGGACTTTCATCCAATACTTAAAATACATAAGTCAGAAAAACAAAAGGTAGAACTGGGGCTTTCCTACAAGAACTTTAAATAACCCAATGAAGAGTGTGAATTATTTTCCCTAAAAACCAAAACTTTGTGGATTTAAATGTCCTGGTTTCCAAGACAGAAATGCCTGCTTTGGGAACCATGAGGAAAGTCCCATTTAACTACAGTTCACAGTTGCTGTCCTGTTATTTGAGGCTCTTGTGCCAAGCCAGGAGATCAGACAAAAAGAGGTTATCATTTCTGGTTGTCTATTGCTCCATAATTAATTATTTACCTTACAACTTTACAATATAAAACATATAATACTTATGGTCATAGATTTTATAGATCTGGATTGTACTGATCATAATAAGAGTGGCTTATCTATCTTCCAATGGTCCAGAATTCCTAAATGCAATTCTTCCAGTCTCAAAGTAGAATCATTTAAAAGGTTCTTTACTTTCATATCAAGTATTTAATGGTGACTGAAATCTAGAGTCCTTAAAGTTAGTCCATGTGATTTTTCTCTTTTTGGTGTCCAATAGTGAACTGGTTAGGATTGCCTTACTGCAAAGTAACAGAGTTTTTGTAGGGGTGTAAGCCTCACCAAAAGAGAAAAATCTACTATTAGAACTCATCACTTCCACCATATCATCAGCAAAACTATCAGAAGCCTCTTGTTGACTAAGATTCTACTTGTTGACTAAATTTTGACATATTTAAAAAATAACAGATGGAACTAGATCCATAGGTAGAAACAATTTTGAAGATGGATTATTTAACATTAGATTGGAATTTTAGAACATGTAATTTATAGAAATAATGAGAACAACTAGGGTGACTTTTACCCAATTCCCCAATGAATTCTTCACAGTATATGGAGAAACAGAAAGGTAAGCCCTGAGAAGTGATAGGATATGGAAGTTAGAGACCCTGAAGCAGAGTAGCTTTTGCCTCATCAGATCAACTATGGAGATCAATATGGTGGCATCTAAACATCAATGGAATATAGAATCAGTGGCAGAAAAAAAGATATGATAATTACTAGTTGCAAATCTGAAATATATTGTCTTCATTCCTATTCAAACTGGATTTCCCGTTGCTACTCATATGGCACAAAGAAGGTGATTCTAAGCAGGGTATGGGATGGACTAGAGTGAAAAACAGTGGGTTCTGTAGGGAACTCTTAGGAATTCCTTAAAGATGGAGACATTCATGAATCCAACTTTTGGCAATGAAGACACTCATCAGAGTCTTTATACTGTAAATATTTTCAAATAAAGAAGAGAAACAGGACAAAAGGAAAAGAAAAAATGATGAAAAAGGATAAAAAGGAAACAAATTTTTGTAAATTGGGAGGAGAAGAAGGGTTAAAGGGGAGAGTGAATTCAGGAAGAAAAAGGACTCAAAATATATCATGACCAGGTATAAACCTCCTATGATGAATGAGATCATTATGTACATCTAAAATGTACCAAGAAATTTAATTTCTAAATATTCTTTTCACTTATGAGAATAACACCTTCCCAAGGGATGTCCAGGGGTAAAATATAAATAATGTTTGAGGTATAAAATCCTTCTTCTTTGCACTAACTAGAAATGTGGGGCTGAGACCACTTGAATTGTGATGGCATTACCATTCAAATTCTCTTTAAACTCAATACTGATGCCTCAGTATTTCCCAGGTGACCCAGTGCTGTGACATATGTCTTGCCTGTCTCTGTCACTGTCACATATGTCCTGTGTATCTTTTATCCAAAGGAGCTTATCTTTGATGTATAACTCTAAATTAAAAAAAATGAAAAGACATTTGATAACATTAAAAATATTTAATTTTAACATTTAAATTAAATAATATTGTCAATATGTAATAAGGATTAAGAAAAGCAGCTTTCTCAAAATTAAATAAGCAATATAACTCCAATGAAATAAAATGTGAGTGCATCTTTTGGTACGGGAGTGTATGTGATGCAACTCCCAGAAAACCAGAGCTGAATGTATATCAAGCTCATGATAGGTTGTGGGTATGGATCATCTAGCAACTTTGGAGTCTAGGTGATTATGACAGAGAGGAACTGCCCTATATTAGAAGCACTTGGGTTTTATTATTCATTTAATTTTTAAAAGACAAGCACATATTTTTAATTTATAAAATTAAGAAAAACAGAAAAGACCAAAAGTATAAATTTCTGGAAGACATAAAATATTCCCACTTAATAAAATATCTTTGTTCTTTCATTTGCAAGTGCAATATGCCACCTTCCTTAATAAGATTTATGGAGACTAGAAAGGAGAAACCAAGCCTATGTCTTTCCTCATAGAGAAGAGAATTAGATCTTTTCTAGCATGTCATATAAAACTACTAATGTAAGTAACCATTTAAATAGCCAGTGCATTATTGAAAAGATAATGTGGTACATATAAGCATTTGGATTTTAACAATAACCACATAAGCTACACCATAATTTTCTACTTCCTTTCTCAAGAATAACATGCTAGAGTGAAATGAAAGTTTTGATAGCCTATACATTAGCCACAACATCACATTTGCTAAGGAATAAATGTAGAACCAACATTCCATTTTTGCAATCCTTCAGCACCACCTTTTATAGTTTAGAAGTTAATACACACATCTTTATTGTCTGCTTGAGGATTTTGCATACTTCTGAGCTACTTACAAGTACTAGCTGATTTTGCACATGTAACCGGATGCCATTCTCAGTGTAAAGTACTCATTGTTAATAATAAACATCTTTCCTTCGTATGCATGCAGTATGCTAATTTCACAGTCTGTGTCACAGTAAAAAAATGACAGGTGGTATCTTCCTCTGCACTGCACTTGAATAACTAATCTACATAATCACAGTAAGAAAACTCATTACACAACAACATATGTGAACACATCATTTCAACCTCCCATATGCTTCTAAGACACATAGAAGATAATTACACAGCCCACCTCCCAGCATGCCACACGTGTTTCATTGAGCTTTAGCTAGGAGGCTTAATTATGCCATCATGGTACCATCCCTTTTACATTCCTTCCATCTTGAGTCACTGTTCTCGTTATCACTAGTAGTTTTATCTTCTATCAATAGTCTTTTCTCTTTGTCTTCAGGGCTGGAGAAGGAAAATAAGGTAATAGTTACTTATCCATAACTATAACTTTAATTTATTTCTCTCCTAGTTATTCTAGTGGAAACCTTTATCTTCCTTGGAAAGTTTTATAGATGTTCTCACTTCTTTTCTTTATTTTTCCAAATCAATCACCTTTTATTAATATTAAAGAATTTTTTAAAACTCTATATTTATGAAGGCATCTGAGACTTTTAAATTCCAGATTCAAAACAAAACAAAATTGACACATTTAAAAAATCTTGCCCAAAAATTTATAAATCAATAAAATTATAAAGGAGAATACATTGTAACATTAGCAAAAATTCTAAGCATAGTCAATGACTAGATTCAGTCAAAGAGGACTACCTTTCCATTTATTATTGGAACTCTGGCCTTCGAGGTCTAGAGATTCTCAAATTACAGGGTTCATATTTCTTTTAGTACCAAAAGATTTCTTCTGAATTCCACATACAACACTGTGACCATGCTAAATCTCACTTCTACACTCAGATGTAAAATTTTCTGAAACCTAAGTTTAAAATGAAAAAGTAAATGTCTATTGAAAAGTATTGTTTATATTGATTACTTTTTTCAAAACTGTGGGAAGTTTTTAAGTTTTCTGTCAGTTCCTATTAAACATGGTTTGGTGATAATTTTGTCATATAATTAAGCATTTTCCTACTAACTGACTACCATTATTGACAAAACTATTTCTACTTCAATTTATTTACTTAAACCATGGTGCTGAAAGATCACAAGAAACAGTTAATAACCAAATAAATACTAGATTTTTTACAAAAACTTTCTTAGGAAAGACAGAAACTATGAAAGATAAGTATTGACTATTTCAAAAGCATGAATCAGTGGTTTTTGAAAGTTTCAGAAAAGTTGAATTACTTATACAACAGTTGTAACAGAGATTAATATCTTTAAGTTATTAGAACACCGAGAAATCTATTTAAAGCACATAGGTCTATATGGAGTTGCACTTGCTTTGTTGTTACCTTGGAATATACAGATATGAAGGAATTGGTATAAAAAGAGTTCAAGAATATCTATGGTGAATTTTGGGGAGAGAGCTGATCATTTTTTTGTAAAATTAAGCAATTTCTTTCCAGAAGATCGGGCTCCAAATCTCAGTACTGTCTCACAGACTAAATTCCAGTATGGCCATTTTTCAGAGTATCAGTACCTTTGTTTTCCAGTCAACTTTCACCTCAAAGGGAATAATTATACCAGTTTCTCTTGGGGACCTGAATCATCTACAGCTTTACCATTCCAGTTATAGAATACTATTCTGGGACTGGGATTGTAGCCCATTTGTGGAGCCTTTGTCTAGAATGGGAATGTGTCTAGGGAATGTGTTTGTTCCCTAGAACCACTTTAAATAAATATGTATATATTTAAAACATTAAAAAATGTATATGAATTTACACATTTTTAAAAATTTGGACAAGGTTGTCCTGAAGTTCAATGAAGTACATCACTTGTTGCTTTTCCTGAGTTGACCTAATAAATGACTGTTATTTTAATACCCAATAAGCAGATTCAAGAAAGACAAAAGCAAAATATTAGCACAGTATTATATTTTATAATTTGAAATAGCTTATAGATTATTTGGATACACATATTTGCTAGTGACCCAACATCTTTAATTACATATGAACTGTCCAGCTTTGACAATGCTTAAAGAATTTCTTACTGATTATAAAAGATAAGAGACTACCAAAGAATACATTGATCAAATACAAAAGATGTCATGGTGATAGTTTGTTAAAAAAAAAAGACAACTCCTACCAATGAAGCTCTTGAACTGGCCATTAGGGAAAAAAAAACAGAATATGGAATAAAATCACATGAAAAAGAGCATGGCAGCATCTATATTTTGGATGTGGTTATTCCTATCATTTTATCTTATTGGTCAGAATATTCATACATATACTTTCAATGGAATATGCTACATTTCATTATTCACTGAAAAATTATTGTAAGATTATTTTTCAGAAAAGCTTATATCCTCCTAAGTATTAAAATAACCTGTTTATCTGTCTATGGTTTTTTTTTGCCAAGTTATAGCTCTTCAGGCATGTCATCACTATTATAAATCAAACATTACTAATATTTCATACAAATATACAACTGATTTCATTATTTGACATAAAAGTCCAAAGAAGAATTGTCATAATATGAGAACATATATTTTAACCCTTTCAGTAAATAATCATAAAACTGGTATCCACAGAAGTGATTGCAATTCCTGCTCCTACCTGGAGTATACCAAGTATAAAAAAAAATCATTTTTAATTAATCCTGCACAATAAAATAGAGTAAATTGTAGCTGATTTTGTTTTATTTTCATTGTTTTGCAAACTAAACTGTTACTTTTTTATAAAATTAATCATCAGCAAAGGGAGTTTCAAAATTATTTTCTTTCTTATCTATTTCTATTATGAAAAGATTCTCATTGTCTTTATATCAAGACCTGTGTGGTATCAATTTTAAAAATATTCTTTGAATATACCTATATTTATCATTATAATTTTCAAAATTTATATATGATCAGTGATTATTTCTTTTTTATCAGTATGGAAAACATTGCTTTTAAGTAGCAAAATTTATTGAAATATTCTATAAGTATTTCTAGCCATGATCACTGCTAGAGGAAGTTTTTGTTTCTTAGATTTTATAAATAGCCCCTTATTTTTTGATGTTGTAGTATAATATACATAATCAGGTAATAAAATGTCTGTATTTTATATGGTTAAAAGTGACCACAAAGCAGTGTGTAAAATCATGAGTTATATAGGTATATATGCAACCAATTAATATAATCATAAAAGAAAAATTAGAATAAAAAACCCATAATTTCATTTTAATTCTAAGGGCTAATGGTTTTTTAATGATCTTGTATTTACATATAACATATGTTTAAATCACACAATGTACTACCTGTTGTAAACTATAAATAATAAAATTTTTAAAACATTATTATAATAGCAAATGTAAGCATATATGAAATGTCTTGTGTATGAGCTATTGTAGCTATTAATTTAGTCCATAAGATATAATCGTAGATTTGAGCAACAAGTTTCCAGCAGTAATGATTTTATATTATGGTGTAAACCAAAAACAATAATCAAATAGGAGAGGAAAACTTTCAAAAATATGTCTTTAGCAAATAAAATAGAATTACTTAAAAAATCTGGTTAGGACAACTTTTTTCAAATTTGCACATCTACACTGACTTTCTGAAAGGTAATATTTAAGTGCAGGTGGGAGTGAGGTAAAAATTTCTCTGTGGATGATTTGGGTCAAATGTTTCAACACATTCTTTAAACAAAATTCCAACCTCACAATCACCCTTTATTCACAGATAATTTGCTTTAAATCTCTGAGAAAACCTGAAACCTCAGATAACACATACTATTGTAGATACTATTGTTTTCCTGTACACACATACAAACCTTTAATGCCTTTTCCATTTTAATTAAGGACTTGTGACACATTGTACCATATAAGATTGTAGTTTGAGGTG
Organism: Dolichotis patagonum; assembly: GCA_004027295.1. NCBI lineage: Eukaryota > Metazoa > Chordata > Mammalia > Rodentia > Caviidae > Dolichotis > Dolichotis patagonum. Next base: position 191,409 of record PVJX010000303.1, read on the forward strand.
TGACAGCAAAACTAACACAAATATCATTTTCATCCTCACAATTTCACAGTTTAAAAAAATAAATCTTAGCAACGTCATCATATGATATTTTAACTTAGTATTGTCATGAAGAAACAGCTTTTCATTTAAAAGAAGCAAATTATGTTTATACGAACTATATGTGAATTAACAGCATGAGCATATTGAATTTTAGGCTTATTATTAAATAAAATAAGGGATGAGTTAATACAAGCAGTGTAGTGCCCTGGCAGTCAGTCTGATAACTTAGATGGCTACTGAATGGCCAATGGTCAGCTTGGGAATATACTACTGTCCAGCACTGAGGAAAGGATGATTCCCACCCCTGGAGGGTGGGGCTGGACAGCACAAGATTTCATCATGTTACGCAGAATAGCACGACATTGAAAATTTACGAAGTTCCTGGGGTATAGCTCAGAGGTACAGTGCCAGCCTGGCAAGTGCTACGCTGTTCGTTGTGTTCTTGGTACCAAAATGAACAAATAAACAAATAAATAAATGTAAATAAATCAAACTTCTAAAGTAGTTTATTGTTCTGAAATTTTCCATTTAATATTTTTACAACAGGGTCACCACAGTTGAAACCAAGGAAAACAAAACTACAGAGTTGAGGGAAATTTTTATATCTCAGTTATAATGAAAAAAAAAAAAACAAAGTAATCCAAAAATTCCATTTCCCCATCCCGCAAACTACTAGTATAATCCTCTGTTCTATGAACTTGATTATCTTAGATAACTCACATAAATTGAATCATGCTATGCCTCTTCACTTATAATGAGTTCATTTTGTTTAGCATAATACATTTGCAGTTCATTTATAGGGTTTTCAGAGATAGGACAGCCTTTTTTCTTAAATCTGAAGACTATTCCCATATATTCATATTCATATTTTACATCTATTTCTGTTAATGTATTAATAATTTCCACAGATGTGCGATATAACCTGAAGTATATATTTAACAATAGACAATTGCACACTTAAAAATAAAGAAAATTAATATCATAAGTATAGTGTTTACCATTAAAAACAAAACAAAGTAAAACACAAAAGGACTCAAAAACAATTTGAACATGAGAGATATATTTATTGTCTTTAGTAATAGTGCAATAGTTGTGAGTATAGGCTGATAGTTATCAAATTATACATGTTAATCGTGACTATTTCATCAAATACCCTTCAATAAAATATTATATAATGATACTTTCAAAATTTGTTTAATTTTTTTTCTTTTAAACAATAAAAATTTCTGCTTTGCATATGCAAAACTAACTTGTAATTATATAGATTTTCATAAAATACTAATTGTCTTTATTTTTTGTCTAATGATTTTAGAAGGCAGGACATAATTTTTATAGAACCCTTTGTTATAGGATAAATTATGTCTTCTTAAAATATATATGTTTTTCCAAAATCACTCATATGCCTTTTTGGTAATTAAACCTTTATTTACAAAGGCAGTTAAGAAAAATTTAGTTTGGGACTCTGATCCGATGAGTTTAACGTCTTCACCAAAAGAGAAAGAGGCTCCAGGAGTTTCTGCACATGTAAGAAATGTGCCTTCAGACAGAAAATGGCCATTTTGGTTCCAGAAGCCAAGGAGAGAGGTCTTGGAAAACACTAACTTTGCTAGCAACTTGATCTTGGATTTTTAGCTTTTAAAACGTGAAGATACAGAACTTCTGTTTTTTCAAGCATCCAATCTGTTACCAGACTAGTAATTTTGTGTTACACTCTTAACAACAAAGTCAGTTAAGTTACACAGAAGGGGTGACATATACTACAAGGGTTGAATGAAGTATGGACTTGTATAGAGAAATGTGAGAAGGAAAAGTTGGAGGAAAAAGTCTTGAATAAATATTAAAGATTTATGAATTGTCATATTATATGGATAGATATTCATATGTATGTGTTAGTTGCTTGTATAATCACTGCTCCATGTTATAGTTCAAGAACTGAGAGATCTGAAGAGACTATGTAAATATTTCCTAAAAGTGTCCATTGCAATGATATATTTAGTTGAATACATGTGACTTATCATGTGCTAAGTCAGGAAGAGCTACATGTAATCTGAAGAACTACACTTCTTAATTTATATTATACAAGGTAGGTTTGATTTCCATTGGACTGTTTACAATTATTTCATTTCACTATTCCTTTCAGTTTGGTGAATTCCTTAATCTCTTTACCCAATCTTGTTAAGAGGTTGCATGCACAAAATTATCATTCAAAATCATTTACTTGAAAAATATTTAAGAAGTAAGTTTAAATCCTGATAGAAATAAAAATAATTTCTCCCCTTTTTCCAAAGCGTTATTTTGCTTGGTGAGTTGGCACATGCCTATAATCCCGGCACTCTGGAGGCTGAGGCAGGAGGATTACCATGAGTTCAACACCAGTTTGGGCTACATAATGAGTTCTAGGCAAGCTAGAACTACTAAATGAGATTCTGTCTCAAAAATAAATAAATAAATAAATAAATAATAAAATATTGATTCCTTATTTTGGAAAACTGTTTTTTCAAAATTCCAGCATGAAATAAATATTACATGTATATTGTAAGAGAAAACTGGGTTTGTTTACTTCACTAGCAAAGATTTTAAAATTATATAGGTGTAAAAGATAAACTTTAAGTAGAAGCTTCCTCTTACTAATTACATTTCATATAAGTATATACAAACACATGTACACAGATATTCTTAAGTATCTATTATTATAGTTACTTCAATTTGGAAGTTTAAGATGAAAAATATGGGAGAAAAAGGCTAAGTGTTTCCTGAATACATAAATATTTAATAAGAGCCAATAACATAAAATAATAGTTGGAATGTGTCTTCAATAGAAAATAGCAACATTAACATCATGATATTTTACTAGTTGGATAAGCTCTGCTCTTCAAGCACCCAAGCTGGACATATTCTACTTTTACTAAAAGAACTGCAGTTGATCTACTTCCTAACAAGTGTCCAGAGAATGGAAGGAAGAAAAATAGGAGAGGTATTTGAATAGAAAAAAATTTCAAAGTTCTAGTAGTTGTTCAATAGAACAATTGTTGAATGGGAAAATTTATAAAACCTAGTTTCACTTCATCGGCACACAGAATTATCAACAAATATGCAAGATAGAAGATTTAATAGCCTATGGATACATGCACATATTTAACAATCACCAGTGAAACACTAAAAACATGAAACTGACATTTCTGTTAGAAAAATAGTTGAATTCTAACCACATCTTTGAATACAAGTGCTTGCTTGTGATTGAATTCATATCTCTGTGATTCATTTCTGCATACATTTCTACAAAAGGCACTCAGTATGACCTTTTTAAAAAATGTACTTTTGTAATTCTTATTGTTCTCCATTTGTCTGTATATCTGAAAACAAAGATACCTACCTACTACCTGTGTGTTTGATACTTACATCTCCACTCAAAGCTTTACATTATTTTACATAGAAATTGATGTAAATGTCTAAAAATTGATATCACCAAGAATTTGGAAATGCTATAATACTTGATAGCAAGAGCTAGTCTTTACTATGAATTTAATTATTAATGTGTTGTATTTTGATGCTTAATATAAGAAGCATATTGTCATTTTAGCAATGTTACAGTGCTATTAAGTTTGATTCATTTCATATGGCAAAATTTTATTATTTTTGTGCTATTACAACACTTGGCCTCATTTCTTATGGAAGTATGTTAATTGATTCTCAGTGATGAGATTTTAATTACATAAGTAAAAATATCATGCTAAATATTTTATTCACTTTTCCTCTCAGAGGAAAACATGTCTAATTTAATATAGCACAGAATACTATTTGTTATTACAGATGTTTATGATCAATTTTCTCTAATGTACCTTAATTACTTTGAGATCTCAAATCTGTGGGATGTAAATATATTTTCAAATGTATTTAAGACACTGCACATAAACATCAGATACATTCTCCTCATTTCTACCTCTTACTAACATTTAAATCTATCTCAGAGTTATACAAAAATAATTTGATTAGTAAATTTCCATCTAACTTGCTACTCTAATATTAATGATTTAAGCTTTTGAATGTGAATGTTTTTAACATATGTGGAAGTTTTAAAAGATAATAGTCACTAGCCATGCATCTATAACTTTTTGCTGATTAGTTAAAATGTAACTGAAAGGTTCATATATTTTATCTTTAGTTGTTGGCTTATTTTTGAAATAACATGCTGACATTGTTATATCTTTAAACTTTCCAATTTCTGCAGACTATAAGATCATTTTGTTTACCATAACTATCATAAAAACTTTTTTGTAATATTTATTTATTACAGTAAATTTATAGAAAAATTTTAGAACCATTTTATAATTCAGAAACTTAATACTCATTCTTTATTCTCATTTCTTGATATTTCTTGATGCAAATTACAGAACTGACATTAGTCTTTTTCTGATTTCTGTGGTATTTTTCAGTTCTCATTGTCACTCTCATTTTCATTTGTATCACTATGATTTTGACACAAAATAATTTAATATTTAATAAGGATAAGCTTGCAACTTCATATTTTTGCAAATATATATATATATATATATATATATATATATATATATATATATAATTTTGTCACCAAACTGAACCTGAAAATATTTCTTGTTTATAAGCAATTTTCTTTTTTTTGTTTTTTAAAAAATTTATTTAAAGAGAAAAAAAGCAAAACAGAAAAAATGGTAGAAATAATACAGAATTTCAAAAAACAATTAAGAAATCACTACTTGATAAATTACATATTGTTCTCTTAGAAATAGTTGTTCATGTTACAAAATTCAGGCATACAAAGTAAACAAATAGTGAGGCTGCAGACAGTTCTGTTCAATGATCCAACAAAAATTTGGTAATATGGTTATCAATCCCACACACTTAAACATACATGCTGTTATATCCTTTAGCGCATTTTCTTTTCCTCTTTTTGCTTTTTAAGTACATTGTCTGTTTAGTTATATCATGTTTCAGCTTGCTCAGTATCTTATTGATCTGCTTTGTTGTTGTGATTTCCTTTTTAATCACCTTATATAACTCTGTTGTTGTTTTGTTTTTGAGTTTCTCATCATCCATGTCACATGGATCAGCTTTGATGGAGTTGGGAGTTTTTGGAGGTATTTTGTTACCTTGTTTTCTCATGTTCTATTGTTTTATTTTATTTAATTTTCATTAACTTGGAGCTAGTAATATACAACAAAACAGGATGGAAAAAAAGCCAATAAAAGCCATAAAGCCAATTGAGACAGTATAGTAAATTGGCACAGAACATCACAGCAGGTCACCAGGACAACAATAATAGGCATCATTGTATATCTTGTTATCTTCAAAATAGTTGTTCTTCTATTAGGTACAGCAAAATCAAAAGAAATACACAACATTATAGAACACATCAAAACAGAATATTGAATAGAGCAACACCATTAATCAGGACAAAGCAAAATGGCGATAAAAATAACTGCCTTCAGAGATAGTAGAAGGAAACTCCCCCCACTTGCTGTACCACATTATGGTCACCTCCCAAGAGATACCCAGATCCCTGGATCCCGATTGTTAGCGTGGTGGTGGGGTGGTATGTTTGATTCTAAGCCTATGCCCAGTAGGCAGCAGGCTGATTACTGGTTGGCTCAGCACCCTAAGTTCCAACATGGCACTGATCTCAGGAAATGCTGTTACTTCTTGTTTCCTCACCCTGGGATTGCTGTGGCTTGCCACACCACAGTCACTTACCAGGGAGGCAGGCTGGTTACTCTAAGCAATTTTCATTAATCTGTAACCACACACTGTACATAGGTAAACACTAACTTACCCAAAATTATGGTAAATTCATTTTGTTTATTTGAAACTTCATGTAATATGATCCAACATCATTAATCTTTTGTGTCTAGCTTGATTCTCTTATAGTGATATATAGGAGTTTTTTTTTTTTCACATTGCTAAATATTCACAGTTTGTAGTTTTGTATCCTGCATTTTTTAATCCTTCTGAGACAGGGTCTTGCTCTTGCCATGCAGATCAGGCTGACCTTGATCTTACTTTGTAACCCAGGCTGGTCTCTAACTCTGAAGGATTCTCCGGCCTAGTAGTCATATGGCTTAACAAGGTAATGATACAGATTTCTCTTACCACCAGCAATGTATGAGTGTGAAAATTGCACCACACTTTGTGAACACTCAATATAACTAGTGATTTGATATAGTTTTTGTTTTAATTTTAGAAACTATGGTAAGTTTATAACATTGGTAATTTTAATTTTCTTCTGCATTTTGAGTGACAATTTTGAGGGCTCTTTCAGTTATATTACATTTGTCTTCCCATGTGATTGTTTGTTTGGTATATAAGTAGCACTTTGTTACCATCATACAAGATTTAGAGATAATAAAATCTTTTCTTATACTATATTAATATTTTGTTATTTCTCCTTATTTTGAAGCTTACTTATAAAATATTTGTCTTGCATACCTCAATCATCACGTAATCTCTCCAATATGTATACTTACAATGTACACATATAAAAGTTTATATACTTTAGTATTTTTTACTTTTGAATGTTGAAATGCATTGTTTTCCCTCACTCCATTAGTCTTTATCCATGGTTGCAATACATGGTGTGACACTGTTCTCATCATTTTCTAAATGCTGTATTTGTTTTCCAAATATCCATGATTTTCTCAATTTGTTTATGAGTTTTGGATGACTTTCGTGTGCCTGGGTGTGCATATTTCATTTTGTCACTCTCTCACAACTCAGGGTCAATGAGAATTTTCCTCAGTTTTAAACGTTTTCTTCTTTCAGAGATACTCATTCAGGAATTGCAAAGTAAGGTAAATAAGGATGAATGTTTTTGTACTTTTTGCTAGTATGTGGCAAAGAAATTCTCATGACACCAATCAAAATGGAGATGAATGAATGGAAGACACATGTTATCTGGTTTGGTGATTTCTAAGCAATCAACTCACTAGAATTTGCTTTAAACTCTTTGGCCTTTCTACCAGTCCCAAGACTTCATCTAAACTGATACCAAATGAGTTATTGAGATTGTGCAGCCAGGAGAACATTCCTGCCACCAAGAATTATCTTAATCCACTGCTTTTTTTTTTTTTATTTCTAGTGCCTTTACATTGCTTAGCAGATAACCACAACCAAGTGAAAACCAAGCAACATGAATTGGTTATCTACTGCTGTGAAACATTATTGTTGACATAGTGGCTTAAAGAAAATACCCTTTCATTATGTAACTATTTACTTCATCAGAAGACCAAGCTTAACTCAGCTGGGTTCTCGTTTCAGGCTCTCATTAGTGTCTACGCACTGTGTGAGCCAGGGTTGAGGACATTTGAAGTTCAGATTCCAAGCTCAAACAAATTTTGGTAGTTTATTTCCTTGATCCCGAGGAACAATTTCTGCACAAGTAGTTTCTTTCTGGAAATATGTCAGTATTAAAAACTCGCTTGTTCAGGAAGTAAAAAGATTTTGTTACTGTGCCTGGTGTTAGGCTCAGGTAACTTTCGGGCCTTGGGGCAGCGAATGGAAGAGAGCTTGATGATAAATGGCAAGAAAATTGAGTGGGAACATCAGACATCTCTGAAGACTGGAAAATGGAACGAAGACAGTGTGAAAGCCAACAGCTTCTCTGAGCTTGTCATCTGGCTCACAGTGAACCACAGTGAATTTCAGAAGCTAATAAATGTTGCTTTACTTCTGCTTTACAGATGCCATGCAAATTTCTCCCTTTCTCTGTCATTTTCTGTAGCTCACCATGAAAATTGTTCAGGCAAGGTTATATTCTTTAACATTTTATGACCAATTAAAAGTGGCCCCAGGTAATCTGAAGATGATACTGTGTGAAGATGTGAGACCAGAAAATTAATAACAATGAATTTAAGTTTTTAATAACTCCATAATACATTAGTATTAATTTAATCTTTTCACCAAATTATAATTATATGAGTACTTTCCTTGGCTTATATATTTCCTAGATATTTATATTACCAGTGATAAAATACACAGATGTTCACATCCAAGTTGGGTGATGCCCAGAAAAACAGAATTATAAATATGAGATCAAATATAATGAAAAAGTGTTAAAAGAAAATCTGCATGAACCATAAATCCTTTGTAATACCATGAGTGAAACTTAAAGCATCAGGAGAGATTATAGTGCAGAATATTCTCCTAAAAATGAGTAAAGAACTCAGGTTTAACCAAGCAAATATATTTATTTGCTTAGTTTTTTCAAAAAATACAGACATAGAATCAGCAAGTTGGGGATTATTTTGTTTAATGGAAAGTGTACTTATTTATTATAAAATCTTTGCTTTTTTGTAAGAATTTTACATAAAATACATCTTCAAATCTGTATGGTCAATCTTTCAATATAATCATAAAATGACTTTCACAATAAGACAATACATCAAACTTATTTTCATTTTACATTGACTAAAGAACAAATAAATAGGGCAGGGGAAATAGCTCAGAGACATAAGGGCCTGACAAGTACAAGATCCTGAGTTCAAATAAAAATAAATAAACAATAAATGATTAGAACATTTCTCAGAACACTGAGTTTCTTATTTTTAGGTTTATCTTCTTTGGAGTTTGCAATAGCATATACTAGGAAAGAACTAGTTATAAAATCTTAAAGAATATTCAAAATAAAGAAATGAAATGAATAGTCTATTGTAATGTTAGAATACACTTATAAGTTTATAAGAAGTAAATCAAGATTATAATAATTTAAGTACATAATTATAATACCTATATATTTATCCTGTACTAATAAAAATGATGTTAACCAATCAGTCTTACTTCATATTAATAATTTTAAAGAAAGTTTTCAAATATTTGATGGCATTATCACAGCCATAACTTTAAAAAAACCAATTAAAATTGAATGAATATAGGTTTTCTGGATTATCTAATGATATTCTCTAGGCATGATCAAATGAAGCTAAAGTCAATTGTTTTGGTCAATGGTATTCTCAGATAGAATTTGCCATTCAAAACTGATAGTCTCTGTCTTTATATTAGCTTTTATTTTTCTATATAAGACTTTAATTAATATCTAGTGGTCAAAGTTATAAATGGCTATTGCATCCTTGAAGGTTTTAATTTTGAAGACTACATAACTATGTCTAAGCAAAAAAAGACTTGTAAAATATTTAGTCTTAAATTTAACTCCAATAGCATCATATTATTTTGCTTTATTCCTATCTTAATTATCTTTTGGATCTAAGAATTATTTCTTACACAGACTTATAAGTTTTAATTAAACAATTTTTCTATGAAATAATCAAGAACAACATAAATGCCAACTATAACAAATTAATTTTTGTTGACCTTTTGCTATAGTAACGTCATGCTTGTAAAAAAAAGCCTTAAATCATCCAACCCAATCCTATTATATTTGTGTGAAGTCTATGTTCTGAATAATGTAGTATTTCCAGTTCCAGTTCTTTCCTCTATTTAGGTATGAAACCAGGATCTAACTTTAAATGAAACCTATGTATCTGTTCCTAAACTAACATGAATATAGGGCTTTAGTTCCTGGGAATGTAACTATAGTTATGAAGTACCCATTAGTCCATAGTGATATATGGAATTTTCATTCTACAAGTAGTGATGCTATTTGAAGCTACTTTACAATGAATTCAATAGTATGATAAAGGTTTTGTGCTAAGGGGTAGGCACACAATACAGTGATTTTTTTCCAGTATTTTAATTAGTACAAATAGGCATACATGTTTCCTGTTTATATCAAAACCTATTAATCCTTTTTACTTCCCTTTCTTTTTGTTTCCTCCTCTCTCCAGATACCCCTAATTCTTTCCATGTCCACAAAGCCTATTGCACTATTTCTGATCAACAAACTTTTATTTTGCTCTTTAAATTTCAGATTTTGTAATGAATAATAGTTTTTTCTTTCATTTATTTATATACAACCTGCAGTTCTTGGATATAAAATCATACCATCAGTAAAGAGTAACTTGGATTTTTTCCATGAATCTCAACAGCTCAAGTCTTTATCAATTACTAATTCAGTTTCTTAAGGAAATATCATTTAATAAAAATCAACATATTGTAGTATTTTCTCCTATTTAGTTTAACTCAAAAATGTGTGAGCATACATTTAGATCCAGGGATATCAAGCTTCACATCTCTACTCACAATTGAAAATATGCTGACTTAAAATAAATCAGTTTTCAATATGTTAGAATTTTAATTTGTCAAAGTCATTTGGTCACAAACTTGAACCTTATGTATTTACTAAAAATACACAAGTTTTGTTTTACTAAAGGAGATTGGAAGAAGACTAGAATTCAATGTAGTTGTGTTCAAAAGGGGTGTGTAACTTGATGTGATTCCATTTGTTAATTCTTAATAATTGTTTGCAATTGGAGTCCTGCTCAGAAATTGAAGAAGTAAAAAGCTTCCAATTTATAAAATTCTAGGCCCCTATTGGCCACTATTAAATACTACAAGAACTTTAGAGAAGATCCAACAACAATACTCTTCAAACTCCTTATTGAAATAAAAAATTACAAACCTTTTACATAGCAAAGCAAACCACCCACATACTGAAGAGACCATAGACTCATTGGAGAAACAATTTTGTCTGCTATCCATGAAAGGAGTAATATTTAGAATGAATACATAACTCAAGAGTATTAGACTCCTCAAATTCAGAGTTCCTATAGAAAAAAGGCATGTGAAATGAATAGACACCTTTCAGCTGGAGTTCATATAGACAAATAAATACTTTTAAAAAGTACTCAACTCAGTTGTAGCAATGCAAATTAAAACACTGAGATTTCATCTCACACCAGAAAGAATGTCTATCTTCCAGAAATCAAATACTAGCAATTGAAAGAGTGACTTTGGTGGAAAAGGAACATTTTATTGTTGGTAAGAATGGAAACTGCTAAACCCACTGTGGAATCCAGCATGGAGATTCCTACAAAACAAAACAAAACAAAACAAAACAAAACAAAACAAAACAAAACAAAAAACCCAAAATTCCATTTGATCCAACTATTCCTCTACTTGCTATCTTCTAGAAAAGGGTTAACACATCATATCACATGAATACCTATCTTTATAACAGCATAATGAATCTTGAAATAACCTAAATGCTCATCAACAAATAGATTGATAAATAAAATGTGATAGTAATGAACAATGGAATACTACTTTACCATAAATAAGGACAAATTAGAGTCATTTGCAGGAAAATGGATGCATCTGGAGAACATAATGTTAAATGAAGCAAATCAGACAACATATTTAGATAGCACATAGTCTCTCTTATGTGAAAACATGAAAATATAAAAATAGTGCAGACATTAGAAAATAGCAAGATGGATTTTGGCATAAGGGAAATGAAGCAAAGAATAAAGGAGGATTGAAAAAGGAAAGTGACAATATAAGGATGGAGGATTGTGTAGGTCCATGTGAATGCCTCGGGGCCTTTTAAGTGGGGTTATCATCATGCACTTCACTTAAGTAGATAACAGATAAAAGGATGCACAGATGGTCAGAAAAATACTGCAGTCTTAGAGATTAAGAGGTGAGGAGAGGGGGATGGAAGGAAGGGGAAGGAATGAAAAATAGAACTAAGAAATGTCATATATGTGTACCATCTCCCCATGAGTAATACAATTGTGGTGTGCTAAAAACATGTAAAATAAAATTTCTGTGATAAAAAATATGTCACAGTGATAGATATACCTTGAGTATTTAATACAACCTGTCAGTAAATTATTTTTGTCATTTATATATTTTAAATTTAAATATAGACTATTTAAGTCCCACTTTCCCCTGTGTGTGTTTGTACGTGGACGTGTAGCACATTAATCACTGTTAAATATCCTAGGGAAAACACTCACCATATGATTACTTCACACATTCATTGATGTTTCCAAATTCAGCAGAAAGAACTGTTAGGATGGAAAATACCTGGAATGAAAAACACTAATGACAAGGGTAAATATCATGGCTTGATTCTATGGGTTAGAAATATGCTACCACAGAGGAAGACAAAACATTGAAAATCAGATGTGTTTTAATAAAATACTGTACATTTATATTCAATAATCTACCTATATATCTTGCAGCATTTTTTTATTTTTGTCTTTTGTGAAAAAGGGTCTTGCTTTGAGCTCAGGTAGCCCTTGAGCTCACTATGTAGCCAAGGCTAGTCTCAAATTTGCAATTGTCCTCATAACTATGCAGGTTAAGTGCTGGGATTAGAGGCACATGTCACCGGGCCTGGCTTCTAGCAATACTTTTAAAGAACATTCCATTATACCCTAGGATTCACTCTCTGCTTGTGCTTTTTTCAAAATTAATCTGATAACTTTAGCTTGCTTTGTAAGATGTTTAGCATGTAGTTATTTTAATGAAAATATGTGTGATTTGATATTGTACAATTTTTTTACAATTTTTAATTACATGTAACATGCATAATCTGCACCTTAAAATATCACTGAAAGACTTCCTGTTTCTGCAGAAAATAAGACCAAAGAGAGGTACAGAGCTTTTAATAGATTTTCTGTTAACCTAATGCTTCAATTTCATTTTCACAGTTGAACTTTTTAAAGCAAGCATGAACATGCTCTTCATTTTTAATAATTAACCTACTGTCTTTTATCAAAACTTAATAGCAAACAGATTAGAGATAGCATTTGTGTGTAGTGATGTTTTTCATGAATAGAAAGGTTCTATTGTCTCCACAATAAGTTAGATATTCTTTGATGTTATTACTTTGCCCCACTTTCATTACTGAATAAAGTAGAGTTTAGTGAAGCAATATGCTGGGATTACAGATGTGTGCCACCACAGATGGCTATCTAGCAACTTCTTAAACATTGTTTCCTATCTTTTTGAAGTTTTCTTAAAAATTTGAGTGATAATTTGATGATTGAAGATAAACAATAGATTAAAATACAGATATACAACTCCATATATATGTATTACATAATCTATATTGAGAGTCAAACAAATGCATTTTAATCCTTTGCTATTGTATAAATAATACTTTTTCTTGTTATAAAATATTACATTATAAAATATATGAATGAGTTAATAAATAAAAAATAGTTAATATTATAATGTCATATTTCGTATATAGAGATCAATAAGACAACAAAAGTGTAAAACCCCAAATAATGTAAGACAGAAAGGAAATGAAGAAAATTTAATTAGAAGTTGCAAAATATATATATATGTATGTATATATTTTATTTTTAGTACATAGTTTGAATGAAATATTTATACAGTGAGTCATGATTTATGAATTAAAATATAGGGAATAATATACACACATTTCAGATACAGTCATTCATCTGTCTTAGTATACTGTAGGACATGAATTTTCAGTAATAAAATGTTCTTTAAAATAATCCTTTAAAATACATAGACTTTATAACAATATATTTGACACTCAATGTTGTACATAACACAAAATATAATTATTGTACAAAACAAGCAAAGGTGTTATTAAAACATTTACAAGTAGGGAAAAGCACAAATCTTAGTTGTAGAAAACCATGAATTTGACCAAGTACATGCTGCACATTACTCTCCACTTGTAGTGCTTATACAACCAGAAATGCACACTGGGTCTTCTTGATATTATGAAACAAAAATGCTACATTTCCTTTTTGAGATTCAAATTCTCTATTTTGGAGACCTAGAAATTTAAGCACGCAGAAAGATCCTACATTATTTAGATATTCAGTTATTTCTCACAGCAAAATATTTTTAAAAATCTATTTCAATTTGCATATATAAGATTTTTTTATCTTTTTAAATTGCAGAATGAATTTTCATTGTACAAATATATAAAACTGTGTTCACCATTCATTGGAAGTTGGATATTGTTGGGTCAATACTTTTGTTTTTATCTTTATGATTGCACATATTTTAAACATCTTATGAGAGTTTATTTACTCTATTATCGGACTTCTTCATTATAATTGGAATGTAGTATCTAGACTATTCTATGTATGACAATAGATAAATATTTTATATAATTAATTATACATCATTATATTTGATTTTATATATACATATATGATTAGATATTCTGTGATTTAATGCAGTTTACTTGCACTTTCTCATAAAGAATGTCTTCATGAAAACTTTGCCAACCTCAGTATCACAGATTTTGCTCTAATTATTAGTTTAGGAATTTCATGCTTTTAAGTTTTATCAATAAACCTATAATCTGCCTCAATTAATTTTAGTATATATTATGAACAAATGGTTATATATAATAGTTAAGATAGTTATAGTACTACCTGCCATTAGTTCATTGAGAATAAAAGTTTGTGCTTATATTGTTTGATTAATTTTTCATGTTTATAAGCAACTACTTTGAAGGTAACAATACGCCATGTACTAACCATTGTTACTCTCCTATGATCTTATTTTGAAATTTTGTACCATTGTTTCTATTCTTTTTTCTTTAAAAATTGAAAAGCAAAAATTAAAACAAATAACAATATCTGAATATTATAATGGGATGAGTATTTCCATTACAAATGGGAGAATTTGAAATTGGACCAAGAGAGACAAAAATTGATCAGCATATGAATTATATACTAAAGAGTTAAAAGAGGTTTGAGTAGCAGGGCATCTATTGTCTGGCTTTGTGAAACATGCATTCCATCCCTTGAGCTGGAACTCTTTCCTTCTCCAGTGACAGTCATGGAGTCCACCACTTCCTGGGGGCCTCACTTAATCTGCAGTTTTATTCCCAAAACTTTATACATTTTTCCTGCAGGGATGCATTACTTGACTTCCCAGACCTTCCTTTGAAATATGAGTGCCAGTATCTGTGACCTCACAACTCTTAGGTTTTGTGTGCCAGAACAATTGTTAGCATGTGGGCTATGCCAGGATTTGGCACGAAAGTCTCTGCATATTCTTGGGACGCAGTTTGGAACATGCTTCTCCTGACTGGATGGTGAACCATGTAGTTACATCCCAGAAAATCATCTCCCTAAGAGGTCTTTCTCAAGCAGGGAGCACAGAGGCTATCTTCTGAAATGAAATGTTTACATATTTGACCCATTGATTCTGTTATGGTTAGGGTCTTGCTGATTCTCAAAGTGTTGCTAAGTCATGTTAATTTTTATCCATGTTCAAAATTGATTCCTACTAATGGTATTACTCTATTAAAAAACAAATCACACTTCTTTGGGTCCCAAGTTTACATATGGTTTCTATTGGAGACCTTAAAATGCAATTTTATCAAATATTTATGTATTACTTTTTGTTCCCCAGTCTTTATTATGAATCTGGCTAAAAGCAGCTACTAGTAACCATGCCACAGTCTGAAGTTGGGCTGTCTTGGAATTTATTCTGCCAAATAAATACTCCACTGCTCTCAGTCTCTGATTCCTACAAAATCACAGAATATGGGCAAAATGAAGACTCTTTCTGAGCGTACTATACACGGTCTCTATTTCAGTTGCCAGTGAAGTCTTTATTCCCACCTGAAACCTCTTGAGCTTGACCTTTGCTCCTTCATTCTTATTAGCACACTGATATTCTAAGCTCTAAGCAGAACATCCAACTAAGCTCTCTCATCCATATATCCACATCTTTCCAAACTCTTTGTGTCGATTAGATTCAAGGGCTTCTGAAACACATGACCAGGAATATCCACAGCAATAAACTCATTTTTCTGTTACCAATTTTCTATATTATGCAGTTCTCCTGTAATTGGGAAAAATCACCCAACACTCAGACTTTAAAAAGGAGTGACATTTACTGACACTTTCAGAGGTTTCAGTTTATGCTTAGGTAGCCTCAATACAACATATACAACATATATATATATATATATATATATATATATATATATATATATATATATTCAAATAAAGACTTCACTGGCAACTAAAATGGAGACAATGTAACAGAAACAAAGTCCTCATGTGGCCCATATTCTTTGATTATATACATACATAATGGAATGGCATTACCTAGTAAAACTGTTCAGTTTGTGACATTCAGAAAGCAAATTATAAAAACAGTGCCATAGAGGAATAGTAAGAGACCAGATAGAGTCCCCAAAGTCAGTCCCCTACAAACAGACCCAGAAATAAGCTTTCTTAATTTACTAGGTAGCTCCCAACCAAATCAAATTTATGATTACATTTATTTATCATGGCATACAATACTGCTAATTATCAAAGCATTGAGGTAATTAAACTAAAAGAGTATGAGACCTAAAATGGTTTCTCCCATGAGAAATTTTATTTCCTCTATATTAATGTAGTATCTATATAAAATTACAAAAAGTGAGCAAATGTTCACAAATTGTTATGCAAATTTTATAATATTTCCTTTGAATCTAATAAATATCTATGGAAATTTTAGGGGATTATTATGCCAAATGATTAAATTTGAAGTAAATTACAAAGACTTTATTATACTTTGAAGAAAACAGAACTAAATCACTTTAATCTTAGACAAAAATACTGTTACTGGCCGGGAATCTCGCGGAGACTGGCAGCTCAGCCTGGGCTGTTCAGGAATGGGAACATCACGGAGAATGGCATCTTGGCCTGGGCTGATTGGGACTGCTAGGCCTGCCCTTTGCTCCGAGGGAATACTACAGGGACCAGCAGCTCGACCTGGGCTATTTGGGACTGGGAAATCACGGGGACCTGCTGAGAGCTGGGGCTGCTTGGGAGTGCTAGGCCCACAGTATGCCCACAGGGAACATTGCGAGGACCAGTGTCAGAGGGCCTGAGGTGCCTGGGACTGCTGCTGCTGCCCCCCATCCAAGAACATCTAGGAAGCCTGCCACAAACCTGAGATGCCTGAGACCACATCTGCTGGACCCGCCCTTCTACTGGGAACATTGGACTACAGTGGAATACCATGCTGGCTTGATGAGAGTCTCAGGAACCCCTCACGCAAACAGAAGACTTCATCAGGCTTCAGTCAGTGTGGTGAGTTTCCCCATAAAATAGAGATCTGCAGTGGGTAAATAGTAGTGGAAGCAAAACTCTCTCCAAGTGTAAGACCTTGGCTAACCTGGCAAGAGAGTGCGTAACCCTCTCCCCCACACAGAGAATATCAGAAAGTTTGAAGAGTGAGCCAATATCACCCTGCCCCAACTTAGAGGAAATTAAAAGAACTTATGAGACCCCAGTGACACAGTAAGGCCTCAGCTGACACAAACTTTATTGCTATGGAGACCTGGTGACCTGCAATTACCTGAACATATAACAACAGCAGGAACTAAGAGTTGCCCTACATCAATACTTCTGGGCTAGTTAGCCCAGAAAGAATATAGGACTTACCCAACAACAGGCACTGTCAGAGGAATTGAGGAGACTAGATCTCCATTTCATTGGTGTACCCAGCAATTTGACAAACATCAACCACATAGTAGAACACTGAAACACACAGTGCAGAATGTTGTGACTGTTGGAACAGAAAGACCTGAAATTCACCCAAATGGTGAAAATGACTAAACAAAAAGGCAAAATGCAATTCTGAACATCTAGTCCATCAGGGACAAGTGCAGGCACTAATGATTAGAGGACCCTAAAATTCATACACAAGAAATCTCTGAAAAGATAGCAAATGAAGTAAAGAAACAAATCAATGAGGCTATAGAGGAACTTAAATTAGAAACAATGTCTTATGTAAAGACAAAAGTAACAATCTTAGTAAATGAGCTGCTCAACATAGCTAGAGAAGAAATAGATAAGAAACTACAGGAGCATGGGAAATTGATTAAAATTTTGAATGAACAATGCAGAAAACAAGCAGAATCTATGAAACAAATTGAAAGAGATATGCAAGAAACAAAAAATTTCATTGAAAGCCTGCAAAGCCATCTAAATGAAGCTGAGGATAGAATTTTGAACCCTGAGGACAGGATCACAGATAGCAATCTTGAAAGGGTAGAAATTATAAAAACAACAAAGCAGCATGAAATGACAATCCAACAGCTTCAAGATGATGCCAGGAGAAGCAATGTTAGAGTAATAGGCATTAGGAAGGAGGCAGAAGACAATGCAAACGATATAGCTAAGCTGTTCACAGAAATAATGGCAGAAAATTTCCCAAACATGGGGAAAAAATAAGATATACAAATAAGTGATGCATATGGAACACCACACAGTCATAACCAAAATAAACCTACATCCAGACATATAATAATTAAGATCTCAGACATACAGCATAAAAACAGAATACTAAAAGCTGTTAGAGAAAAGACACAACTCACCTATCACGGAAAGCCTATTAGAATCACAGCACACTTCTCAGCACAAACATTCAGGTTACGATGAGCTTAGAGTGAAGTATTTCAAGCCCCAAAAGAAAACAACTTTCAACCCAGACTGACATACCCAGCAAAACTGTCTTTCAAATTTAATGGAGAAACAAGATACTTCCATGACAAAGAACAACTAAAGAAATTCATATCCACCAAACCAACATTAGAAAGAGTGCTGCAGCACAACCTAGATAGAGATAAAAATGACCACAATCTCCAGAACAACAACAGAAAGAAATCACCAGGCTGGATAAGAAAGGAAACAAGGGAGAAAAGCAGAAAACTAACAACAGTAACACAACATGGCAAAGTCAAGCCAGTACATATCAGTGATATCCATAAATGTAAATGGGCTCAATTCACATATCAAAAGAAACGTGTTGACAGAATGGATTAAGAACCAGGATCCCACAATATGCTGTATACAAGAAATGCATCCGACTCAAAAAGAAGCTCATAGATTAAAAGTCAAAGGATGGAAAACAGTATTCCAAGCAACAGGAACCCAGAAAAAAGTGGGGCAACTATTCTATTTTCAGACAATGTGAACTTCAAACCTAAAATGATTAAAAGAGACAAAGAAGGTCACTACATACTCATAAGTGGAAAAATTCAAGAGAAAGAACTAACAATTATAAATATATATGTACCAAACACAAGAGCACCCAATTATATAAGACAGATACTAAAAGACATGAAAAACCAAATACACAAGTACACAGTTATTATGGGTGATCTTAACAGCCCACTGTCACAAAGAGGTAGATCAACTAGACAAAAAATCAGCAAAGAAATAATAGAACTGAATCATTCCTGTGAGCAATTGGACTTAGTAGATGTTTACAGAGTGCTCCACCCAACCACATCAGAATACACGTTCTTCTCAGCTGCCCATGGGACATTCTCCAAAATAGACCATATATAATCCCATAAAACATTCTTAAGTAAATGGAAAGGTATTGAGATTGTCCCATGCATACTATCTGACCATAGCACACTGAAATTGAAAATTAATGGCAAAAGAAACTGCAAAACTGGCATAAATACATGGAAATTAAATAACAACCTTTTTAACAACCAGTGGGCTACAGGTGAAATTAAAGAAGAAATAAAGCAATACCTACAATTTTATGAAAATGTGGAAACAACCTATTGTATATCTGTGGGATGCAATGAAAGTGGTCTTAAGAGCAAAATATATAGCAATAAATTGTCATATCAAGAAAACAGAATGAGCACAAATGAACAATCTAATGCTGCATCTCAAGCTTC
>PVJX010000303.1:211123-292879 GCA_004027295.1 Dolichotis patagonum
AGAAGAGAGGAAATTGTAAAGATTAGAACAGAAATCAATGCAATTGAAACTAAAAAAATTTACAAAGAATTAATGAATCAAAAAGCTGGTTTTTTGAGAGAATAAACAAAATTGACAAATCTCTAGCTAACCTTACAAAGAAAAAGAAAGAAAAAACCCAAATTCATGCAATAAGGAGTGAAAAGGGGGAAATTACTACAGATCCCATGGAAATTCAAAAGATCATGAACATCCACTTTGAAAATCTCTACTCACATAGAGAGGAAAACACAGAGGAAATGGATAGATTTCTAGAAACATATGAACTACCAAAGCTCAACCAAGAAGATATAGCAATTTTGAATAACCCAATATCAGCTATTGAAATTGAAAATGTAAAAAAAAACTTACCAACAGAGAAAAGCCCAGGTCCTTATGGATTCACAGCTGAATTCTATAAGACATTTAGAGAAGACTTGATGTCAATACTCCTTAAACTCTTCAATGAAATTGAAAAGAAAGCAATCCTCCCTAATTCATTCCTGGAGGCAAGTATTACTCTCATACCAAAACCAGAGAAAGAACCAACCAAAAAGGAGAAATATAGGCCAATCTCACTAATGAACATAGACACAAAGAGTCTCAATAAAATACTGGCAAATAGAATGCAGCAAATCATCAAGAATATTATACATCATGACCAAGTGGGGTTCATCCCAGGAATTTAGGGATGGTTTAACATATGCGAATCAATAAATGTAATAGACCACATCAACAGATCCAAAAACAAAAACCACATGGTCATCTCAATAGATGAAGAAAAAGCTTTCGATAAGGTCCAACACATGTTCATGATAAAAATCCTTCAGAAACTCAGAATATATGGTGTCTACCTCAACCTTATAAAGGACATCTATCACAAACCAACAGCCATTATTATACTAAATGGACAAAAACTGAAAGCTTTCACTTTAGAATCAGGAACAAGACAAGGATGTCCACTATCACCACTCCTTTTCAATATAGTTCTGGAAACACTAGCCAGGGAAATCAGACAAGATAGAGATATAAAAGGAATAAAGATAGGAAAGGAAGAAGTTAAATTATCACTATTTGCAGATGACATTATACTGTATATAGAGGACCCAAAAAATCCATTAAAAGACTACTAGGGGTAATAAACAAATTCAGCAATGTAGCTGGATACAAAGTCAATGCTCAAAAATAAATAGCATTCCTGTATACAAACAAGAACTTACCAAGAGAGGAATTATGGAATTATCACCCTTCACAATAACATCTAAAGAAATGAAATACTTAGGAATCAACCTAACTAAAAATATAAAAGACCTATATACTGAAAATTATACTACACTAAAAAAGGAGATTGAGGAAAATATTAGAAAATGGAAAGATGTTCCATGCTCTTGGCTAGGAAGAACCAACATTGTGAAAATGGCCATACTCCCAAAAATGTTATGCAGATTTAACACAATCCCAATCAAAATACCATTGACATACCTCACAGATCTAGAGAAAACACTCCTAAAATTCATTTGGAAACAGAAGAAACCTAGAATAGCAAAGGCAATTCGGGGCAATAAAGGCAAGGCAGGAGGCATCTCAATTCCTGACTTGAAACTGTACTACAAAGCCACAGTGATAAAATCAATATGGTACTGGCAAAGGGATAGAACTGAAGATCAATGGAACAGATTAGAAGATACAAGTATAGCTACAAAAACACTCAACCACCTGATATTTGACAAAGGAGCTAACCATGTTCCCTGGAGGAAAGATAGCCTCTTTAATAAATGGTGTTGGAAAAATTGGCTTTCCACATGCAGAAGACTGAAACTAAATCCATGCCTATCACCATGCAGAAAACTAAAGTCTAAATGGATCAAAGACCTAAACATTAAGACAGAAACACTAAATCTACTGGAAGATAATGTAGGTAGAAACGTTGGAGACATAGGTGTAGGCAGAGAATTCATGAACAAAATGCAAATTGCACAGGAAACACTTCAGAGAATCAATAA
The DNA here is from genome assembly GCA_004027295.1 of Dolichotis patagonum. Classification (NCBI taxonomy): domain Eukaryota; kingdom Metazoa; phylum Chordata; class Mammalia; order Rodentia; family Caviidae; genus Dolichotis; species Dolichotis patagonum. The sequence goes on from PVJX010000303.1 coordinate 213,145, forward strand.
CGGAGATCTCATATTGTTGAAAAGTTTCTGCACTTCAAAAGAAATCACCATCAGAGTGAAAAGAAAACCCACTGAATGGGAAAGAATTTTAAACAGCAACCCCTCAGACAAAGGACATATATCAAGAACATATAAAGAATTGAAAAACATCAATCCCCCCAAATTCAAAGACCCTTTCCAAAAATTGGCAGCTGAGATGAACACACAGTTCTCACATGAAGACATACAAATGGCAAACAAATATATGAAGAAATGTTTACCATCACTGGTCATTCAAGAAATACAAATTAAAACAACATTGACATATCATCTCACTCCGGAAAGAATAGTTGCCATCAATAAATCAACTGATATCATATGTTGGGGAGGCTGCGGGGAAAAAGGAGCACTGGTCCACTGTTGGTGGGAGTGCAGACTGGTGCAATCACTATGGAAATAAATATGAAGAATTCTCAGAAGACTAGGATTGGAAACTCCATTCAACCCAGCTATTCTGCTCCTGGGTATTTTCCCAGAGAAACTGAAAAGTTCGTATCACAGTGATATATGTGCACCCATGTTCATAGCAGCCCAATTTGTGATAGCTAAATCTTGGAAACAACCACCATGCCCATCAACTGCAGAGTGGATGAAAAAGATGTGGTATTGTTACACAGTGGAAAATTACTCAGCTATAAAAAAGTATGATCTTGAGGCCTTCACAGGGAAATGGAGACAACTGGACACTATCCTCATTAGTGAAATAAATAAGAATCATATTTATAAATATCACATTGTGTCTCTAGTATAAAAAGTAGTAAGAACTGTATCATAGTAATATAACCCAAAATGTGTAATTGCTACTGTAAAAAAGAAAGGAAAAGAAAGTGCTCTAAAGGATATAACTGCATGTGTGTTTAAGTGTGTAAGATGGATAACCATATTACTGTTTATGTTGGAATGTTGAACAGAACCATTAACAGTCTCACTGTTTGAATGTCTACTTTGTATGTTTTAATTTTTTAACTTGAACAACTATTTCCAATGATGACAGTATGTAACTTATCAAGTAATGATTTCTTTGTGTTTTTGTTTTTTTGTTGTGGTTGTTGTTCTTTTTTTTCTTTCCCCTTTGGTACTCTGTATTGTTGCTACACTCTTTCTGTTTAGTTTGCTTGGTTTTTTTTCTCTTTAAATAAAAAAATACTGTTACTTATTAAGAATAGAGACTCAGTTTAGCACCATATTCCTCAGCAAAATATTTACAACAAGCAAAATTGGAATGAGATTTTTTAAGGTTCAAAGAAAAAAATTATGGTTTCATATTTGAAATTATTTTCTTCAAGTCTTCAAATTATAGTAAAATACTTTAAACATACAAGAACCAGGAAACATTCCTGTGTGAGTCTTTAAGCATCTCATACAGTTGCTTTTGTAAGTTTAGAGAGCCTGTATTTGCGGAAACACAGATCATAAGACCTCTGTCAGTACCACTAAATTGGTCACTCAAAACAAACAAAACCAGACATAGCAAATTAGTGTGTTACCCTGGCTGAGTACTGATGAAAATTTATTTACTGAAATAGGAAACTTTAAACAGTCAATAGAATTTACTGATTCTGATCTACATCAGATGTTGCCATTTTGTTGTCCTCAATCAAGAGTTATCAGCAATTCTTTCTATTTTGGCAGAAGCTCACGGTACACCCTCTGTCAGACATACTGAATCACCAAATTCCAGGAAAGTGTTCAGCAGTTTTGGACTCATCAAACTTTCTAGGTAATTATAATGTGTGGTAAAATTTGAGAGCCACAAATCTTGAAAATATGAGAGTGAAGTCAAAGGTGAACTGGAGATCCCAAGATCCTGGAGATGCCAGGAACACAAAACATCTGCTGATGAAAACCATAATCAATGAGTAGAGCCACCCTAACAGAGAGGTCACAAGAGCTATAACCACTAAGGTTCCCAGAGTGAGACCACTCAACTTTTTAGTGCTCACATCCAGCCACAATTTACCCTTCCTGCGGGACATGGAGTTACAGGATTTAATGTATACTCTGAATCCCTGCAGGGGTTCAGTCTTGCGTTCCTCCAATTTATTTCCACATTTCCATTCTGTAATTTTGGAAACAGAATACTAACTCTGTATGACTGTATACTGGAAATCTCTACCTCTCACTTTTACAGTGCCCATAACAAAGAGTTTTCCTTAAGTGTCACAAGGTACTTTCCACTTAGACTTTTCAGCAAACTAAAACTGTTAAAACTTTGGTGACTCTTAGAAATATACAAAATGCACTTTGCCTAATGAGATGAAAATATTATTTTGGGAGTGAGGGGCAAAATGGTATATTTTAAAATTAAAATTTGAAATATTCCCCAAAGGCATCACATGTTAAGAAGGTAACTGAAGTACATGGTGGGTGTAGTATGCTCGCCAGGGGATAATGTTCTTGGCTGACTGTACACTTAGGAATCAGGTTCTGTTTAGCATGTGTTACTGGGTCTCTTTCTGCGTCCTTGAGAGAAGTAGATGTCTTCTTCCATGTCTTCTTGTTATATTTGTGTTCTGGGTAAGCATGGACTGAAAGCATGGACCAAAATAAACCTCCCCTCCTTTAAGTAGCGGGCATTCTGTACGTTGTCCCAGTGATAGGAAAGTGACTAAGAGAATGCATAGAGGAAAATCAAGAAATCGTCTCAATGGAAGCACTGGAAATACAATGTCCTTTCAGTTGGAAAATAGCAGAAAAAATAGAGTTACATAAAAGTGACACATGTTCAGAAGGGTTTTTTTCCCCTACAAACCAAATCAACTTCCAAAATTGTTGTACAAATTTATATTTTCACCAAAAATACTTTTTGATATTTTAGTTTTAGTTTTGGTTTTATTTTAGGATTTTTTTTTGTACATATTTTGCTAGTTTCACATTCATGGCACACTTACTATTTTACTATTGTCATGGTACATCAAATGTTTCAAATGAAAGGATAATTTTCACTTGTCATCATTTGGGAATAAAATTAACACTTTTTTAACCTAGACAATGCAAATATTCCATCTTTGAGTAAAAAAGAGCTAGTAAATACTCATCATAAATTTGTGCACTTATTGGTTTTATTTTCTCCAAGATTATATTTTTTATGAGCGGGAATAAATTTGAAACTATTTATGTGAGCTAGAAGCCATCAAGGTAATTAAGTGAAGTCACTTTTAGGTATCACAGAGTGAGAAAAAGTACCAGAAATTACAGTATAGCAATATTCTTTCTTTAAACTATGAAGAGCAAAATGAAGCATTCAACAACTCAGATGGATACTCCCCAGAAGATAGAAAACCACATGGATATTGTCATGGGTGTGGTATTGTTTTAAAGAAGGCTGTGATCAATATTCACATCATACTGAATGGATTTCTATCCATGTTTGGCAACTTTAAAATATTTATTTTTCTCTCACATTTCTGGATATTGGGAACTCTTCAGTGAGGGTGCCAACATGGTTATGGCATCTTAAGGCCCCATATTTTGGTTTTAAGGTGTCTTCATGCTTCACCCTTACTTGATGAAGAGAGGATAGAAGCAAGTTCTGTTTGGTCTGTGTCTGCAAACAGCACCTAATTCCATTCAAAGTGGGCTTAATCCTCACCAGGTGATCATTCCCCAAAGAGCAACATCTAAATGCCACCACTTTATGTGTTAGAAATCCAAAGAACTGGGTGTGTAGCTTCACAGTACGCTCCTTGCCCGGCATATATGAGAGGCCCCGGGTTCAATCCACAGCACTGGGGAAGAAAAAGAGTTAGATTTTTATATATGCAGTTTTTAAAAATTGTATTTAAAGAGAAAAAAAGCAAAATAGAAAAAAGGGTAGAAATAATACAGAATTTCAAAAAACAACGGTAAGAAATCACTAGTTGATAAATTACATATTGTATTCTTAGAAACAGTTGTTCATGTTACAAAATTAAGGCATACAAAGTGGACAAACAGTGAGGCTGCAAACAGTTCTGTTCAATGATCCAACAAACCTTTAGTAATACAGTTATCAATCCTACACATTTAAACATACATGCAGTCATATCCTTTATAGCATTTTCTTTCCCTCCTTTGCTTTTTAGGTCCATTATCTGTTTAGTTATATCATGTTTCTGCTTGCTCAGTATCTTATTGATCTGTTTTGTTGTTGTTATTTCCTTTTTATATAATTCTGTTGTTTTGTTTTTGAGTTTCTCCTCATCCATGTCACATGGATCCCCTTTGGTGGAGTTGAGAATTTTTGGAGGTATTTTGTTACCTTTTTTTCTCATGTTCTATTTTTTTAATTTAATTTTTTATTACCTTGGAGGTAGTAATATGCAACAAAACAGTATGGAATAAATACACAATTGTGTCTCAAATACACAATTGAGACAGTGTAGTGAAATTGGTACAGAACATCACAGCAGATCACCAGGGCAACAGTAATAGGCACCACTGTATATCTCATTTTCTTCACAGTAGTTGTTCTTTCAATCAAGTGTTGCAAAATCAAAAGAAATACACAATATTATAGAACTTATCAAGCCAGAATATTGAATAGAGCAACACCATTAATCAGGATAAAGCAAAATGGCGATAAAAATATCTGCCTTCAAAAAGAGAGTCGAAGGAAATTCCCCCCACTAGCTGCATTACATACCTTCACGCTCCCAAGTAATGCCAAGATCCCTGGATCCCTCTTGCTAATGAGGGGGGGATAGTATGTTTGATTCTAAGCCCACGCCCTGGTAGGCATCAGGCTGGTTGCTGGTTTGCTCAGCACCCTAGGTGGCAACATGGTGCGGATCTCAGGAAACACTGTTGCTTCTTGCTTCTTGCTTCTTGCTTCTTGCTTCTTGCTTCTTGCTTCTTGCTTCTTGCTTCTTGCTTCTTGCTTCTTGCCCTGGGGTGGCCATGGCTTGCCAGACCACAGCCACTTACCAGGGAAGGCTAATATACGCATTTCAAGGACAAACATTTATTGCATAACACATGGAGATAAATTGAGAAGATGTAATTATCTTATTTTCCATCATGTTTTTACTTGGTAATTTTAGTTTGATGTTTTTCTAACACTGTTAATATCCAACCACATGTCCCTTCCTTGATCCCTTTATCTCTACAATCTCTCTTTTCATCCCGAGTAATCTCTTTCCATCTCTAGTAATCTCTATTTTCATGTTCTTTCTAGAGTCCTCTTATGAGAAAAATTGAATACTTGATTTAATTATCATTCAAGGTAAATGTTAGTGCTAAATTAAAAGGAGAATTTTATTTATTCATTCATTATTTTTATTATTCATTGTAAATCATGTTTCTTATATGTTTAATGGGTTATAATTGCCTCCATCATTTTAAACAATTAGACATAAAGTGTCTCATATTTGGTTAATCAGATCTTCATCATGACTCTTATATTCTGTTCATATGTACCTATCTGCTTGATCTAACAGAGCAAAAATGTCATAAACTAGGTACCTTAAACAACAGAAATTTCTTCTCTCACAGATAATGAAGCTGGAAATCTGAAATCAGAGGATCAATATAGAGACTATCTTACTGGATTTCCTAAAGCCATGCTTTTGCTTGGTGGTTTCTCTCTCTCTCTCTCTCTCTCTCTCTCTCTCTCTCTCTCTCATTCCTTTTGTATGGTCACCTTTGCTATCAGGTATGAATCTGCTATGTTATGAATGTCACTTGACCCCACAGTGCCTGTGTTAAAGGCCAGCTCTTCAGATGGATGATGTTAAGAGGTGGCGAAAGCAATGATACAGATCCCAGTGGCAAGTGATTGGATTACTATGGATATGACCTTGGAGGAGAATTAAAATACTTTTAGTGGGATCATGAGTCAGTCAGAAAATGTGTAGCTGAAACAGATGCCATCCCTCATCTAGATGTATCTGTTAGTTTTAAGATTATATATAAAATATACTCCCCAAATATTGTGTGTTCAGAAATAGGGTTCTCAGATAGTGCCAGATCCTGGAGATACTACAGTTAACAAATGTTAGCACATAACTGAAAACACTGTTTGGATGTGCAGTCTAGTTCACCAGCATGGGAAATTATAATATTGCCTTTGAAGAATCTCTCCCTCTCTCTGTGTCTGTCTGTCTGTCTGTCTGTCTGTCTGTCTCTCTCTCTCTATGTCTCTCTTTCTATGTTTTATAACTACCATAGCTTGAGCAGGCTTTCCATCACCAGGCTCTTTCACCAGACTATTTCTGCCTTGAAACTAGCTAATCATGGCCTGCACACTCTGAAACCATGAGCCAAGCTAAGTCTTCTATCTTTTAATTGTGATGTCACACACTTAACACCAGTGAAAAAATGGTGAGCAATAGGTTCACAGTGCACTGTATCTCTCTTACATCTATATCCATTGTAGTCCCATTTGTCTTGATGTAATGATAGAGCTAAGCTTAGCTTGGCAGGATATCTTTGGATCTTCAAAACTCTGAACTAGAATATTTTTCTCTTTGGAAATTTATCGTCTTGGATTTTGTTAGCGTATTAAGAAAGAAAAGACAAATACAGGCCTCTACTTTTCTCATTGAGTTTTGTTTTTAAAAGTTATTTTCAAATTCAATTTTTTGTGAAATTCTTTTGCTCCTTAAAAGCATAATTTTGTTTACTTATAATTTAACATTCTTAAAGATTTAAGGTTATTTACTGATATTAACTTTTGTCAAATGATTATTGTTACTCTGTAACTTCTTTTAACAAGTGACTCTACACTCCAAATTATGTGCACCACCCCAAAAGTTATTTTGATCAGGCAAATTAAAAAGAGGTATCTACCAGTAAGTTAATATTTCCCTTTAATTGCTAGTAAACTCTGTTGTTCAGAATTATTTCCTACTGTTCATGAAAAATTTCTTAAATGCTGTAACATAGCTTTCCTTAATTTCTTTCATTTTAAATTTAGTTGAATTCTAACATAGAGAACTAGGTAGTTAACTGATAACATTACAGTATTTTTCAAAACTGACATTAGTGTTTATTGCATATGGAGATGATCATGTATATTCACATTAATTTATGAAGGCATGCAAGGGAATTATGGCAGTAAAGTTAATGAATGTACTAAAACCAACATCTAAGCTTAAAGTTAGAGGCAATCAGAACAGTCTGCTATGACTTATGATATTCTCTGGCTGTTTATTGTAAGCAATTGATTATCATCCAGATGTTAGAGACTCTCTCCCTCTTTGTAATTTTCAATTAAGTTTGAGTATTTTTGTCTTATGGTCTCTCCCAAGGAAGTGCATAATTTCCATTGAGAAGAAGAATGCATATTAGAATATAAAGTTATCCTCTGAGAGTTTCCTAATGTCATAATCAGTATGCTTTTAGGAGGTTTTACCATCAGTTGACAATACCCTGGTAGTAATAGTACATATCCAAAATTCCTATCATCTTTTGTTAATCACTATTTTCTGTGGACTTTTGAGCATACAATCCTTATAAGACCTATTATACATGTTTAAATTTTATCTAGTTAAGAAGTAGGAAAAATTCAGCAATCCTGACTTAAATTTCTACTGTATCTTATTTGAACATATATTGTAAAGTAAAAAATTGAAAATAAAGGGTTATATTTTTCTTTTCTTTCCAATTATGCAGGTCAAGAATGAATATCTTAAAAAAGAATGAATATCTTTTAATGTGAATATTTCATTGAATTTAATAATGAATGATCTGAATGTAGGCAAAAAAATGTTTATAGTTATGTCATGGAAAATAGTGAGCCATTTAGCAAATAGGTCATGTAAATGGGCATACACAGATTGAAGAACTAGATACTTGCTTTAGTGTAAGACATAAAGGGATACTTTAGGTTTGAGATATGATGTACTTTTTTTCTTTTTTTTTTTTTAATCGGTACCAGGGATCGAACTCACGACTGCCTGCTTGCAAGGCAGGCACTTATGCCGCTGAGCTAAATCCCCAGCCCCTTCTTTTTTTCTTTAACCTTATGAAGAATACAAACATTGTACAAAGCAGTTTTAATAATAACAAATGAATGTGTTCAATGATACTTACAATTTTCAAATAAAACTTGTAGAATAGGAAATAATAACCCTATGTGTAAATGGGGAAAATTCTGGGAGATCACTTTAATTTTTGTAGGATTTTCTGAGAAACAGAAGTTTTTTCATGTTATTTTTCAGAATAACAGAATTCTTGTATACTAAAATAAATAATGATTACCAAAAATACCTTTTAAAAAGACTGCAATTTCCAAATGACTGTGCAAGCTAGCTGAGAGATGTTCCCTATAAGGTGTTCAGATGCTGTTCTAAAGGCATAGTCAAGTCTGATGCAGTCCTCCACTTAGGAAACAAAAAGACATTTTAGTTTATCATCTGGGCAGTTTTGCATATGTACTTGTGGGAGATATTATGTTCTAATAATCTTATGTTGTAATAGTTTTGTATGATTGTTGAATTAGTGTAGCTCTGAACTTCTGGGTCAGTAAAAGTGCATAGAAAGTCATCATCTCTCTATTATTTTCAGATAAAGATTATGTAGAAAATTTTACTTTCATTTCTTCCTTGAATATTTGCGATAGTTGAACACAATTATATCTGGGCTTAAGAATTTAAAAATATCTGTTCAAATGTTGAATAGATGAGGCATTTAGATGACTTACTTCTTGTGGATGTAAATTTTAACTCTCAAATGTGTTCATTTTAAGAGTAATTTGGAATAAAATGATTAATTGCTTTTATATATCTTATTTGTAGGTAATTTGTGTTGTCTATTACTGTCTTTTTCCCCCTGATCATTCAGGTAAGAGTTCATCAATGTAATTCATATTTTTTAAAAAATGGTTTGTTTTTCATTATCAAAATAATTTATTGCATCGGAGTTTTCTAAGTATTGATTTACCTATTTTCTACATATACTTGTGAAAGTTTCTCAATTTTTTTCTGTTTAAAATGCTTATAATTATTTTCTAATTTTGTTTTGCAAATCTTGATCTATTAGGTGAGTATTGTTAGATTTTCAAATATTTGGAAATTATGAAGGTTATGTATTTTGCTCTCATTATTTATTCAGTTAAAGTGTACTATGTGCCTGAAATACAATCCTCTAGCAGTTATTTCAGTTACTAACCACCATGTGATAAAAAGTGAATGAGCCATAAAAGAAACATGAGAAGGATTAAGTAATATGACTATAAAAAAAAATTAAAATTTTGTATTAGATGTAGTTTCAAAGATGGCGGACCTAGAGGTAGCAGGATATGGAGCCTCTCTGAGAAGACAGCTCAAATGCCAGAACAGAACAGCCTAGAGAGATCAAAACAGAGGGAGATGGACTCTCTCAACCCAGGAAGAAACTAAAGGGAAAGAAACTGCTCGATCACAAGGTCCTGGGGCTACCATTAGAGAAGTGATCAGCAATCACTGCACTCTGGCTGAGCAGACTGAATTCATGCCCAAGATCCACTTGAGTGACTGAACCCATGCAGAAGCGACTGGCTTGATCAGCCCGAGCATGGAGCTGAACAGCCCTCCACACAGCTATCCTGGAACCAGCTGTGCACATGACCCACCCAGAGGCACTGTGAATTCATGCTGAAGCTGCACTGAGGTCAGAGGTTGGGGAGCCCAGTAGTTCTCGGGGACCAGCATCAACACGCAGTGAGTGATGGGAATGGGACCCTCCCACGGGAAAAGGGCAACCAACTAGACTACATATTGTAGTTGGGCAGGAAACTACTGGCTCTGTAAGGAATCAGCTTTGGTTGGTTGCTCCCCTCCAAGAGCAGATTGGAGAGATCTGCTTGGACTGGGCTGGGACCCAGTGGGTCATCACAAATCAATTGGTTCCCTGAGGGCAGTGCACACTGACACAGTGAAGGACCCTGAAGGTTGACTGGCCCAGAGGGGAGGAGCCAGAATATACTACCCTAGTTTGCACTGCACTCTCTGATAGCTGACAGCAGAGGGCAGAAGCCACTAGCGTTCATGCTCCAGAAGAACCGTAACCAACAAGAAAAGGGGCTAGGTATTACACTATACACTTGTATGGAAGGAACCAAAAACACAATGAGAGTTAGAAATAAGAAAAATCCCCCAGCCCCCAACCCTAAGAATATTGATCCAAGAGAAGTAAATACAAAGGAGATTGAGGGCAGCAAACATGCAACATCAAACACAGCAATAGCAGACATAAAGAGATATCTTCAGGACCTCATAAGCGGGATCAAAACTGAAATACTAATTCAAATTAAACAAGAGATAAGTAGATTAATAAAAGAAAGATTAGGCACCTCTCAAGAAGACAGAGACAGAAGAATGGAGGAACACAAAAGGAGAGAAAAATTTAATGAAGAATGAAAAAAAAAAACCCAAGAATTCATGAAGCAACTTCAAAGAGATTATCAGGAAACTAAAGACTCCATAGAGAGCTGGCAAAACTGCTTGAAAGAAACCGAAGATAGACTATCAAAAACTGAACACAGGCTTGCAATGTGTGATCATAAAAGGGAAAGTCTCTTAAAAATAACAAGGGAGCAGGCAGTAACTATACAAAGACTAGAAGATTACAAGAGGATCTATAACTTAAGAATAAAGCATGTGAATGAAGAAGCAGGAGTCAAAACAGAGGAACTGCAAAGGCTATTCACAGAAATCATTAAGGAAAATTTCCCAAGCATAGAAAAAGAAAATGATATGCAGATGTATGAAGCATACAAAACTCCAGCCACCTAACCAAAACAGAGCTATACCCAGACACATAATAATCAAGATCCCAGAAATTCAATATAAGAACAGAATATTAAAAGCCATCAGAGAAAATAAACAGATCACCTATAAAGGAAAACCCATTAAAATCATGGCAGACTTCTCGACACAGACCATCATGTCAAGAAGAGCTTGGAATGAAATAATTCAAGCCCTGAAGGAGAACAATCTCCAGCCCAGATTGATGTATCCTGCAAAACTCTCTCTAGAAATTAATGGAGAAACAAGATACTTCCATGACAAAGAGGAACTGGGAGAATTTGTGACCACCAATCCAACCCTACAAAAAATACTAAAGCACATTTTAGAAAGAGAGAAAAAAAAATATGAGCATTTCAGGAACAGTGGCAGAGAGGCCTCAGTGAATGGGGCAGACAGTGGAGTGGAAGAGAAAAATATACTACCAATGGCAGAAAAATAGAATAGCAGAAATGAGGCAGAGAAGATTGGCTATGATCTCTAGTATAGAGGGCCTTGAAATACTAACAGATAGAAACACAGGCAGAGTAGATCAGGAGATAGGGTCCATTGAGCTGCTCTATATAGGGAGGCAGTGGGACCCAAAACAAGCTGTGCACCCTATGGGAGTGAAAGGGCAGGAATTGTCTAAAAAAGGAAGGCAGAGGATATTGTTAATGGGGTAACAAGATTTAAAATCTACATTATTTTCATCACTCTGCTTGGATGGGTTATGTGCTGTTCCAGTTTGTCTACTTACACTAGACTTGAGGACAAGTTCAGCTATCCCCAAAATAAGAGGACATAATATGGTGATCATCCTTAATTTCCTATCAACTTAATCAGAAGTCCTGTATAACTTATACTGTCTTATTATGACTGATCTTACTTGAATCTGGTTTGTTAGAGTGCTATCTTGTATTGACTGGTTTTATTCAAATTTGTTATGATGGATATCATCAAGTCTAAGAGTATAGGCAACTACACTGAAGATGACAAGATTCACTAAGATACTCACTCTGTTTCTATTATTGCCTGCTTTTGAATTCTTATAATATCTCCAAAGTTTTGTTTTTATTAATGTTGTTATATACTGCTGAGACATCATGGTAACTGTTGTAGATCACCTTGTATTGTGGTTTTATATGGCTTTTTTGCTTCATGCTTTTCTAGGAATTGTTTTTTTTTTATCTTGCTTTGTTCTGTTTTTCCCTCTAATACAGAAAGGATAGATATACATTTAGAAACTCATGCATGTGTAGAGCTTATAAACAGTTTAAGAGAACCAACTATATAACACATGTTGAAATGAACAACTATTTTGAAGAAAAAGAGACACTACAGTACCCAGTGCTGACTCTGTAATGTCATGATGTGAAATCCAGCAGTACTATCATTCTTAGTTCAAAGTGATTTTGGCTTGTTTTGTTTTGTTTAAGTTAAACACACATGAAGGTATTGTGTGTTTAACTGTTTTGAAGAGAATGAGAGACACTATGACAGCCATTCTTGGCTTCCCTATTGTTTGGTCTTGAAGACCTGAAACACCCTCCTTGTCCTGCTTTGATCAGTTCCATACCATGTTGTTTCATGTGAACTCCCTGTATGTGACAATATGGAAACTATTTGGAAGAAAACAAGAGTCAATATGATAGATAGTGAATATCTCCAATTGCCTAGCTTTGAAATTTATGTGTCTTACATTGCTGTCTTGTGACCTGCTTTGTTCTTTTTTGTTTTGTTTAATTTTACCTTTTTGGTATAATTGCATGTATGTTTGAGTGTGTAAGACGGATGACCATATTGCTGTTTTTCTTAGATCATGGAGCAGAACTGTTAACAGTCTCACTGTTTGAATGTCTACTTTGAATGTTTTAATTTTGTAATTTGAACAACTATTTCCAAGATGTCATTATTTAATTTGTTAAGTACTGATTTCTTAGTGGGTTTTTTTGGTTCTTTTCCATTTTTCCTTGGAATTTTGTATTGTTGCTACCCTTTATTCTGTTTTGTTTGTTTTTTTCTCTTTAAATAAAATTTTTAAAAAATTGTATTAAAATACAGCATGAAAGTTATTTGCAGACAAAAAATTAAGATGTGAAATAGAAATATAAAATTACATTTAGTTAAATACATTTCTATGAATAAAAATACTAATAATAGAAAACATACTTAAAATGCATAAATAAATAAAGAGCTCCAAAAGCAGACAGAAATTCTGTAAGATAAGATAAAAAACAAGATAAGAATACAGAGTTTATTAAAACTGAGCATATAAGATAAAATAGTTTGGTAATGACAGCTACACTCACAGTGTAAGACAGTAATACTGAGAGCTCATCTCATGGCTATGTACTATGGGCTTGAGTGTCAGCTGATGGTCTTCTGAAAAGTATTTGGATCCCAAGGGCTCCAGCTCCATCTATGCCACTGTGAAGAGCTGATGGGGAATTGGGAGCCTGGGCTATGGCTTTGGGGACTGTGAGTTGTCAGGGAGCTACTCTCAGTGAATCTCTCCCTGTTCTTCTGCTTCATACTTCTGTGAGGTAAGTAGCTTTGCTCTGCCTCAATTCAGATCCAACAAATGACACCAGTCAAACATTCAAATTACTCAATTTTGTATAAATTCAAGTTCATTATCTGTTAAGTTAAAGAGAAAATGGTATTAGTAAAAGAAAAAATTAAATGTGTCATAATAGAGTTAACACAATGTAAAGGAAAATGACAAACTTGGAAGAAATATAAAAACACAATCCATAGACCCATCTCACAATCTCATCAAATCTGAGAATAAGTAGAAGCAATGTTGCATAGGATATTGTTTATAGAATAATAGCTCCTCCATATATGTCCATATGTCAATCACCAGCACCATAAATAGGTTATATCATATTGTAAAATGAACTTTGTATACATAACTAGGGTTATATACAGACCTTGAGATGAAGAGATATTCTTGGTTAATTTGCAGTTGATCTAATAACATGAACCCCTCAGTAAAGAGGAATTTTCAGGGCTGTGGCTAGAAAGAATTGGAAGGATATTCAAAGTTTTAGAGAGATGTGAATTACTAGTTTTGATGATGTGGGAAGCAATCATAATTAATTCAGGGATCTTTGAGAAACTGTAAAGGACAAAGAAACAGATAGATTGCTAGAGCTTCAAGAAAACAGCTGCAACCTTGTTATTACTTTGATTTTTGCACATTATTGTGTCATACTTCTGATCATGCTTGCTAGTAAGACAAAAATTATTTCTGTTTCATAAACTACTACAGTGATGATAATTTGTATAACAATATCAGAAGTATAATCCACCACAAAGAAAACAACACATGAAAAACAAGTTGAAATATTGGTTAATAAGCACATACTTAAAGAATTTAAAAATATTTTAGAAACTCAAGAAACTAATTCATGACTCTATGGATTGAAATGCTGCACTTCATCTAACACAAATTATTAGCCCATGATAAATCTTTATAAGCTGGTTGCACTTCACAAAAAAGAAGAGTTCATGAGCCTGCGTTCCATGCTGCCTATTATGAATATAATCTACAGAAATTGCAGTTTTCATTCTGCTTACATGACAGAACATGATAGGAAAGCCCATTGGATGCAAGAGACAAAGGCAGTGGATCTGAGCTGTGTTGTCACATACTCATTTGATAATAGGTGATGCTTTGATAATAAAAACACAAATTAAAACAGAAAATCTCAGAGAGCAAAAAGTTAGGAAACAATTAAAAAATCTGTCCCAGTATGTTCCTATTTACAAATGTCATTCTCAATAATTTAGGCAACATATTAATTATTAACTATCTCTTTTCATGTCTTTTTTTTCAGGAAGCAATGTACTTCGTAGTTACTAAAGATGAAGATTTCATGATAATTGATAGAACCAAAAACAAATTCTCTATGAGAAGTAAATAGGTAAAGTAGAATGAAGACAAATTTTTTAAAAAAGTTTAAAAAAGAACTAGAAATAGAGTTGAAAGCATGCTATATTTGGGATTTCATAGCTGTTACCAACTTCTGCTAGCAGAAATCATGAAAATTTCCACCCTGGATAGAAAAATATTCCATGATTAGCCAGTGTGGCAGTCCCTAAATCTAATATTTTTCCTAATGCAATTCCCTTGTCTACTATTCTCTATGGCCACTGATATTTTCTATAAAATGATCTGTCCCACTACACATCTGAATTGGTCATTAAAATCAGTAGACCGCAGTTTAAATGTCTTAGGGGACACAGCTCCCTTTGGTGGATTTTGGAATATATGTTTTACATGATTTCAATAGTTCAAGACCACATCTCACAGTCCTGATGAGCAGACACCTGTGCCATTCATCTCTTTCTTGCAGTTGTGATGGCTCCTATTGGCTGGCATACAAATGAAGGTATTTGAATGTAATACCAAACGGTAATTATAGATCATATTACGTTAGCTTCAGAAATCCTTGATTAAGGATCAATACTGCTTGAAGATCAACCAATTTAAATGGTGAGATGTATACATGGAAGTTTCCTTGAAATAGAGCTAAATTCCCCTCCGCAGCCCTTTGAAAAACAACTGCATTTGCCTGAATCCAGCACATCCCTTTCTAGCCCTCTGTGGTGGCTCTGGACAGGACTGTCCCCAGAAGCTGTACATTAGGGGCTTGACTGTCAGCTGAAAATTGATTCCAAGGGCTCCAGCTCCATCTATGCCACTGAAAATAGCTGATGGAAAATTAGGAGCCAGGGCTGACTTTGGGACTATACCTTGTCAGGGACTTTCTCTCAATGAATCCCTCCTTGTCCTGCTTCCTGCTTCCGTGTGGTCAGTAATTTTGCTCTGCCTCATCTAACACTCAACAAAATGACACCAGTCAAACATTCAAATTACTTAATTATGTGTAAATTCTAGTTCATCATCTATTGTTAAATAATAAAACCATGGACACAGTAAGGGAGTTAGAGACTGTCTGAAATAAGAAGGCAAAAATAGCTCTTAGAGAATGTTTACCAAAAGGAGATGCTGGAAGTGGAACTGGATCTATGTTATTTGTTTATGTCATATATAGTATACATATATATGACATAAACAAAGATATGCTACAAACATATGTACATATTTATGACATAAAGACATGACATATATATATATATATATATATATATGACATAAATATATGCCACATACACACACACACACACACACACATTATCTCATGAAGGAAACTCAGTTTCTCCACTTGTTTCAAAGAAAAAAAGTGCAAAGCACAAGGAGGTCCAAAGATGGTAGACTGGTAGTTAGCAGTAGAGGGACCCTCTCTGAGAGAGACAGCTCAAATGCCAGAACAGAACACCCTGGAAAGACCCAAACAGACAGAGATGTACTCTCACAACCCAGGAAGAAACTAAATTGCCAAAAACTGCTCGAATATGAGGTCCTGGGGCCATAATTAGAGAAGCTAAGATCAGCAAGCATGGCGGCCTCCTTGAGCAGCCTGAATTCCTGCCAGAGACCTGACCAACCAATCTGCTCTGAAGTGACTGGCTTGAGCCACCAGAGCATGGAGCTGAACAGCCCTGCGAGGCTCACCTGGACCCGGCCCTACACATGACACACCCAGAGGCACCGTGAATTCGCACGGCAGCCACACTGAAGTCAGAGGTTGGGGAGCCCAGCAGTTCTCTGGGACCAGCATCAACACATGGTGAGTGATGGGAATGGGATCCTACCACAGGAAAGGGGCAACTGACTGGACAACATGTTGGATTTGGCAGGAGAACACTAACTCCATAAGGAAGTGGCTTCAGTTGGTTGCTCCCCTAGCCGAACGGATTGGTGGAGTCTGTTTGGACTGGACCATGCCTCTGGCCAGGACCCAGTGAGTCGCTAAAAATTAATTCCCTGAGATCAGCACATACCGATGCAGTGAAGGCCTGCAAAGGTTGTGTGGCCTGGAGGGTAGGAGCCAATGTACACTGCCCGTGCTTGAAATTTAATCTCTAATAGCTGACTGAACAGGGCAAAAGCTCCTAGCCTGCGTGCTCTAGAGGAGATTTAATCAACAAGAAAAGGGGCCGGGAATTACACTATACACTTGTATGGAAGGAACCAAAAACATGATGAAAGGGAGAAATAAGAAAAAAACCCTAGCCCCCAACCATGAGAACATTGATCCAGGAGAGGTAAATATGAAGGAAATTGAGGGCAGCAAACATGCAACATCAAACACAGCATTAGTGGACATAAAGAGTTATCTTCAGGACCTTGTAAGTGGGACCAAAACTGAAATATTAATTGAAATTAAACAAGAGATAACTAGATTAATAAAAGAAAGGCTGGGCACCTCTCAAGAAGACACAGACAGAAAAATGGAGGAACACAAAAGGAGAGAAAAAGTTAATGAATACAAAAAACATAGAATTCATGAAGCAGATTCAAAGAGATTATCAGGAAACTAAAGACTCCATAGAAAGCTGGCAAATCTGCTTGAAAGAAAGCAAAGATAGATTATCAAAAATTGAACACAGGCTTGCAATGTGTGATCATGAAAGGGAAGATCTCTTAAAAATAACAAGGGAGCAGGCAGTAAAGATACAAGGACTGGAAGATGACAAGAGGATCTATAACTTAAGAATAAACCATGTGAATGAAGAAGAAGGAATCAAAACAGAGGAATTACAAAGGCTATTCACAGAAATTATTAAGGAAAATTTCCCAAGCATAGAAAAAAGAAATGATGTGCAGATGTATGAAGCATACAGAACTCCAGCCACCTACAACCAAAACAGAGCTACAACCAGACACATAATAATCAAGATCCCAGAAATTCAATATAAAAACAGAATATTAAAAGCCATCAGAGAAAACAAACAGATCACCTATAAAGGAAAATCCATTAAAATCATGGCAGACTTCTCGACACAGACCATCAAGTCAAGAAGAGCTTGGAGTGAAATAATTCAAGCCCTGAAGGAAAACAATCTCCAGCCCAGACTGATGTATCCTGCAAAACTCTCTCTAGAAATTAATGGAGAAACAAGATGATTCATGAGAAAGAGGAACTGGGAGAATTTGTGACCACCAATCCAACCCTACAAAAAATACTGAAAGACATTTTAGAGAGAGAGAAGAAGAATACGAGCATTTCAGTAACAGTGGCAGAGAGGCCTCAGTGAATGGGGCAGATATTGGAGTGGAACAGAAAGATAGACAACAAATGGCAGAAAAACCAAATAGCAGAAATGAGGCAGAGAAGATTGGATGTAATCTCTAGTATAGATGGCCTTGAAATATTAATAGAGAGAAACACAGGCATAGTAGATCAAGATATAGGATCAATTGAGATGGTCTTTATAGGGAGGCAGTAGGACTCAAAACAAGCTGTGCACCCTATGGGAGTGAAAGTGGAGGAATTGTCTAAAAAAGGGAGGCAGAGGATATTTTTAATTGGGTAATAAGATTTAAAATTTACATTATTCTCGCCACACTGCTTGGGTGGATTATGTGCTGTTCTAGTTTTTCTACTTACACTAGACTTGAGGACATGCTCAGCTATCCAAAAATAAGAGGACATATTATGGTAGTCATCCCCAATTTTCCTATCAACTTAATCTGAAGCTCTTTATAACTTATACTGTCTTATTATGACTGATCTTAATTGAATCTGGTTTGTTAGATTGCTACTTTGTGTTGACTGTTTTTATTTAAATCTGTTATGATTGATAGCATCAAGTCTAAGAGTATAGGCAACTACACTGAAGATGACAAGATTCGCTAACATACCCACTCTGGTTTGATTGTTACTTGTTTTTGAAGTCTTATAATGTCTCCAATGCTTCATTTTTATTAATGTTGTTATGTACTGCTGAGACATCATGGTAACCATTGTAGATCACCTTGTATTGTGGTTTTATGTGACTTTTTTGCTTCATGCTTTTCTAGGAATTGTTTTGTTTTATCTTGCCTTGTTATGTTTTTCCCTCTAATACAGAAATGATAGATATACATGTAGAGATTCATGCATGTATAGAGCTTATAAACAGTTTATGAGAACCAACTATATAACACATGTTGAAATGAACAACTGCTTTGAAGAAAAAGAGACACTATACTACCCAGTGCTGATTCCGTAATGTCATGATGTGAAATCCAGCAAAACTGTCACTTTTTGTTCAAAGTGATTTTAGCTTACTTTGTCTTGTTTACTTTCAACACACAAGATGGTATGGACAGCTGTTTTGAGGAGAATGAGAGACACTATGACAGCCATTTTTGGCTTCCTAATGTCTGGTCTTGAAGACCTGAAATGCCCTCCTCGTCCTGCTCAGATCAATTCCATACTCTATTGTTTCATGTGAACTCCTTGTATGTGACAATATGGACAACTATTTGGAGGAAAACAAGAGTCAATATGATAGAGAGTGAATATCTCTGACTGTCTAGTTTTGAAATGTCTCTTACATTGCTTTCTTGTGATCCACTTTGTTCTGTTTTGCTATGTTTAATATTACCCTTTTGATAGAATTGCATGTATATTTGAGTGGGTATGATGGTTGACCATATTGCTGTTTTTATCATACCGTGGAGCAGAACTGTTAACAGTCTCACTGTTTGTTGTCTACTTTACATGTTTTAAGTTTGTAATTTGAACAGCTATTTCCAGAAAGTCCGTATGTAATTTTCCAAGTAATTTCTTAGGTTTTTTTGTTGTTGTTCTTTCCTTTCTTCCTTGGAATTCTGTATTGTTGCTACCCTTTATTCTGTTTTTTTTCTCTTTAAATAAAATTTTAAAAAAAGAGAAAAAGAAAAAAGTGCAAAGCAAACAAGTTGTTTTGTATTTCTAATGTTCTTCTTTTTTTATTTTAAAGAGAATAAAACAAAAGAGGGCAGAACAAAGCAGATCAGAACAGAACAAAATAAGCAACACAACACTTTACCATAAGACAACTGGACATTAACTGTAGCTATAAAATATATCATTCTCTGCTATAATTGGGCATAGTTTCAAATACAATAATATCAAACATAACACAATAGTATAAAACAATTCAAGAGAATGAAAGAATTAGAGGACATTCTGAACCAAATAACTATGATCAATGGCTACTATAATATTTCATTTTCAATAAAAAGATTTGTTTATACTATCACAGATATTAAAATCCCAATAAGACACAACAAGATAGAACTGATGGTAATAGCAGAGTAGAAGCATGGTAGCACTTCTATGGAAGATGATATTAAATCAATAATGGCTGCCATAATGTTTTATTTTCTTAAAAGCAGCTGTTCATACAATCATGCAAAATAAAGTCAAACAAAACAGAATAAAATGATTCCAACTGATGTATGAAAACATTTAAAGGCTTCAAAGCAATGAAATGGGAAATCTTGATTACCATAAAATCTTATATACTCTTACCAACTCTCATCCTAGGGAGACTATACAGCATTTACACATGTGAGTTTGGTTTATTTCAAGTATGAGAATGGTCTCAAGTCTTGTCCATTTATTTATAAATATCTCAATGTGATCATTCTTTATAGCTGAGTAGTACTCCATTGTATAAAAATACCACTACTTTTTAATCCATTCCTCAATTGATGGGCAGTTAGGTTGTTTCCAAGATCTGGCTATTACAAATTGTGCTGCTATAAACATGGGTGCACATATATCACTGTGGTATGATATTTTCAGTTCTTCTGGGAATATGCCTAGAAGTGGAATAGCTGGGTCAAATGGGACAGCCAAAGCCAGCTTTTTGAGGAATCTCCAGACTGACCTCCACAGTGGCTGCACCAGTCTACACTCCCATCAACAGTTCAGAAGAGTTCCTTTTTCCTGACAGTCTCTCCAGCACTTGTTTTTGGTAGTATTTTTTTTTTATCCTGGCCATTCTTTCTGGGGTGAGATGGAATCTCAGTGTGGCTTTACTTTGCATTTTTCTCATGACTAATGATGATGAACATTTTTTCATGTATTTATTTGCCATTCGTATTTCTTCATCTGAGAACTGTGTATTTTTTGCAGATGCCCATTTTTGGATTGGGTCTTTGAATTTCGAGGGTCTGAGGTTTTTTTTAATTCTTCATAAGTTCTAGACAGAAGTTCTTTGTCTGACAGACAGTCTATTAAGATTTTTTCCCAATTTGTGGGTTTTCTTTTCAACCTGCTAGAAATCTCTTTTGACATGCAGAAACTCTTTAATAAGATATGGTTCCAGTTATTGATTCTGGGAAGTATTTTCCATGTGGTTTGATTCCTGTTCATGAATTCTCTCTATCTATCCCTATATCTTTGAGGTTTTTGCCTACTTTGTCTTCCAACAGATTTATTGTTTCTGTTTTAATATTTAGATCTTTCATCCATTTAGATTTTAGTTTAGTACATGGTGATAGTCATGGGTCTAGTTTTAGTCTTCTACATATGGATAGCCAATTTTTCCAGCACCATTTGTTGTAGAGACTATCATTCTTCCAGCAAACATGTTTGGCCCCTTTATCAAATATAAGGTGGTTGAGTGAGTTTATGGTTGTGGTTGTATCTTCCAATCTATTCCATTGATCTTTGGGTCTGTTTTTATTCCAGTACCATGTTGATTTTATTACTGTATCTCTGTAGTACAGTTTCAAGTCAGGAATTGAGATGCCTCCTGCCTTGCCTTTGCTGCTCAGAATTGCTTATGATATTCTAGGTCTCTTCTGGTTCCAGATGAATTTTAGGAGTGATTTCTCTAGATCTATGAGGTATGTTAGTGGTATATTGAATGGAATTACATTGAATCTGTATAGTAATTTGGGAGAATGGCCATTTTCACAATGTTTGTTCTTCCTATCCATGAACAGGGGATGTCTTTCCATTTTCTGAGGTCCTCTTCAATTTCCTTTTCCAAGGTATTTTAATTTTCTTTGTATAGCTCTTTTACTTCTTTTGTGAGATTAATTCCTAAGTATTTCATTTTTTTGGATGCTAGTGTGAAGGGTGTCCTTTGTCATACTTCTCTCTCAGTATTTTTGTTGTTAGTGTATAGGAATGCTATTGATTTTTGAGTATTGACTTTGTATCCAGCTACATTGCTGAATTTATTGATTATATCTAGGAGTTTTCAACGGAAATTTGGAGGTCTTCTATGTAAAGTATCATGTCATCTGCAAATAATGATAATTTATCTTCCTCTTTTCCTATCTTTACTCATTGTATTTCTCCCTCTTGTCTAATTGCTTTGGCTAGTATTTCCAGTACTATGTTGAATAGGAGCAGTGATAGGGACATTCTTGTCTTGTATCTGATTTTAAGGTAAAGGCTTTCATTTACTGGCCATTTAGTATGATGCTGGCTGCAGGTTTGTCGTAGATGGCTTTTATCATATTGAGGTAAAAACAGTCTATTACAATTCTCCATAAGGTTCTTATCATGAATGAGTGTTGCACCTTATCAAAAGCTTTTTCTGTATCTATAGAGCTGATCATGTGGTTCTTAATTTTGGCTCTATTGATATGGTAGATTACATTTATTGATTGACCTATGTTGGACCATCCCTGCATTCCTGGGATGAATCCCACTTGGTCAAGGTGAATAACCTTCTTGATGATTTGCTGTATCCTGTTTGCAAATATTTTATTGAGAATTTTTGCATCTATGTTCATTAGGGAGATTGGCCTATAGTTCTCTTTTTAAATTTTATCTTTCTCTGGTTTTGGTCCTAGAGTAATATTTGTTTTGAGGAATGACTTAGGAAGAATTGCTTCCCTTTCAATTTCATTGAAGAGTTTGAGGAGTGTCAGAATTAAGGCTTCTTTGTATATCTTGTAGAATTCTGCAGTGAATCCATCTGGGCCTGGGCTCTTCTTTGTTGGCAAGGACTTAATTACATTTTCAATTTCATTAATAGAAATTGGGTTATTCAGCAGTTTTACATCTTCCTGATCCAGCTTTGGTAGTTCATATGTATCTAGGAATCTGTCTATTTCTACAGTGTTATCAAACCTATGAGAGTAGAGGTTTTCAAAATAGGTGTTGATGATCTGTATTTCTACTGAGTCTATAGTAATATCACCTTTTTCATTCCTTATCACATGAATTTGAGTTTTTTTTTTTGTTCCTTTTTTTAATAAGGTCTGCCAGGAGCTTATCAATTTTACTTATTCTTTCAAAGAACCAACTCTTTGGTTCATTGATCCTTTGTACTGTTTTCTTAGTCTCTATTGCATTAATTTCTGCTCTAATCCTTATAATTTCCTCCCTTCTTTTGGCTTTGGACTTGGCTTGCTCTTCTTTTTCTAGATGTTTGAGTTGTAGCATCAGATTGCTTATTTCTGTTCATTCTGTCTTCCTGATGAGGGAACTCAGTGCAATAAATTTTCCTCTGAGGACTACTTTCATTGCATCCTACAAATTCCAGTAAGTTGTGTTTGTATTTTCATTTGCTTGTAGGTATTGTTTAATTTCTTCTTTAATATCCTTTGTGACCCACTGATTTCTTAAGAGTATATTACTCAGTTTCCATTTGTTTGTGAAGTTTTTGCAGTTGCTTTCATTGTTAATTTCTAGTTTCATGGCACTATGATCTGATAACATGCATGGGATAATTTCAATTCTTTTGCATTTACTTAAATATGTTCTGTGGGCTAGTATATGGTCTGTTTTAGAGAATGTCCCATGTACTCCTGAGAAGAATGTATGTATTCTGATGTTGTTGGATGGAAAACTCTATATACATCTATCAAGTCCATTTGTACAGAGATGTGATTCAGTTCTGTTATTTCTTTGCTGATTTTCTGTCTAGTTGACCTGTCCCTCTTTGTCAATGGCATGTTATAATCTCCTGTTATAATTGTGTTTTTGCTTATTTGACTATTCATTTCTGTTAATATTTGCTTTGTATAGCTGGGTGCTGTGGAATTTGGTGCATATATATTTAAGATTGTTATCTCTTCCTATTTATGTTTTCCCCTAACTAGTATGTAGTTACCTTCTTTATCTCTTTGGATCATTCTTGGTTTGAAGTTCACATTGTCTGCAAATAGGATTGCTACTCCTGCTTTTTTTGTTTTGATTTCCTGTTGTGTGAAGTATTGTTTTCCATCCTTTGACTTTCAGTCTACGGGTTTCCTTTTGGGTAAGATGGGTTTCTTGTAGACAGCATATGGTTGGATGTTGTTTCTTGATCCATTCTGCCAGTCTGCATCTTTTGATTGGTGAGTTGAGGCCATTTACATTAATGGTTATAACTGTTATATATTGGTTTATTGTTGACATGTTATCTTTCTGCTGTTGTATATTTAGCTTTCCATTCTATTTAATTGTCTGCCTTGCTTGGTGGTTTTATCCTATGTGTATCTAGAATATCTTTCTTTATTCTTTGTAGTGCTGGTTTGGTGGTCATGAAGTTTTTCAGCTGTTCTTTGTCATGGAAGTATCTTATTTCTCCATCCATTTTGAAGGACAGTTTTGCAGGGTACAGCAGTCTGTGTTGAAAGTCATTTTCCTTTAGGATCTGAAATACTTCACTCCATGTTCTTCTTGATTTCATTGTTTTTGTTGAGAAGTCTGCTGTAATTCTGATAGGTTTTCCTTTATTGGTGATCTGTCTTTTCTCTCTAACAGTTTTTAGTATTCTGTTCTTATGGTGGCTCTCTGGGATAGTAATTATTTTGTGTCTGAGTATAGTTTTATTTTGGTTATTTCTATTTGGGTTTCTACATGCTTCACTAATCCAAATGTCAGTTTCCATTCTCATGTTTGGGAAGTTTTCACATATTACTTCTGTAAACATCCTCTTGCTACAATTTGGGCTGTCCCCTTATTTTTCATTTATCCCTATTAATCTTATGTTATTTTTCTTTGCATCATCTTGTAGCTGTTGAATTGTTATTTCCTGATTCTTTGTTATTTTTAAAAGATATTTCTTTTCCTGTTCACTAGCTGTGATCTTATATTCGAGGTCTGAAATTCTATCTTCATTTTCATTGAGGTGCTTTTTACAGCTTTTAATAGAATTTTTGATTTCCTGTATATCTCCTTGAATCTGCATTATGTATTCTACTTGTTTCTTATAGTGTTCATTCAGGGATTCTATCTGTTTGCTTTGTTCTTCTAATTTTTTAGCTGTGTCTTCACTAGATGTGTTCACTATTTCTTTCACTACTTTTATCATTTCTTCTTTTATCTGGGCAATTATTTCTAATTTGAATTTCTCCATAGCTTCCCCTAGTTACTTCTTTATTTCAGTTGATATCATTTAAGTCATTTCAGTTGTATGGCTTCTGTTTTCTTCTATATACATGGCTCCCAGGCTTTTTGGGATTGGCTGGTGATTTGAGCCTGTCTTTTGGTCTTTTCTTTTGTCATTTTTCTTTATTTCCTTGGCTTGAGTGGTGTTCCAAAGTTCCTCTGGGTGTGTCACAAATCTACTGCACCTTCAGCTACTGGAGCAGTCTTAGCTCTTCTGCAGGTGCTTGGCTCCCTAAATTGAGAGGTGGAAGCAGGATGTGGAGAACTGGGGCCAGAGAAACCCCTGGGGCACAATCCCCTGTCCTATGGGTGTGGATATCAACTCAACTGCTGGCAAAGCTGGTCTCAAGTTGTCCCCAGGCCAGCCCAATTGAGCCCAGAGTCCTCATGCAAACTTCCTGCCTCCTGGACTGAAACAAAGCCACTGAGCATGGTTGACTGAGGCCCTGCCATCTGCTGGACCAAGTGCAGCATCCCAGTAGCTCCCCAGAAACTGAAAAGCTGGAAAGTCCATCTGAAACTTTCCCCAGGTACCAGAACTCACCTAGGGCAATCTCCACTCCTCTGCACACTCTTGGCTTTCTTAATTGAGATGCAGAAGCTTGGCATGAAGAACTGGGGCCAGAAGAACCCCTGGGGCACAATCCCTTGTCCTATTGGTGTGGATATGCACTCAGCAGCTGACAGTGCTGGTCTTAAGCTGTACCCAGGCCAGCCCAATTGAGCTCAGAGTCCTCATGCAAGGTTTCTGCCTCCTGGACTGAAACAAGTCCACTGAGCATGGTTGACTGAGGCACTGTAATCTGCTGGACCCAGTCCAGCATTCCAGTAGCTCCCCAGAAACTCAAAAGCTGGAACATAGGTCTCCAACCTTCCCCAGGTCACCAGAACTCACCTGCAGCAATCTCCACTCCTCTGCAGACTCTTGTCTCTCTTAATTGAGATGCAGAAGCTGGGTGTGGAGAATTGGGGCCAGCAGAGCCCCTGGGGAACAATCCCCTTCCTAGGGATGTGGATATCCTCATGTTCTTCTAAATCCACACTAAAGGATGAGAAAAATTGTCAACTAACTTGCATACATTGCATAAGGTCTTTCTTCCTGAAGATTAGGAGGAGTCTTTATCTCTCCATTCTTATCCTAACTTTTTGTCTGTTTTCCAGTGCTGACTGCCTACTTATTAACTAACTTAGAAAAAAGATTAGTAATTATCTCAATATACCTATTTCCTGCTGAAAACAGGTAAGGTATGTGTCCAGCCATCTAGGGACTGTTTTCCACAGAGGTAAGAAAGTTGCCCTCAGTAGAAGTAATGTTAGTGGAGCCCACAGTTATGGACTCATTTTAGAGATCTGACCTTGTGGACTCCAGTGAAAGGAGACTGGAACGTTCATTAGTGTTGCTATCTGTAAGACTGAAGTTTGATGGAACCTATGTGAGAATAAATAAATGAGCTGATTGAGAGTTCTTTTTTTTTGGAAGGTGTATTTTACCTAAGGGCTATAAAGATTTAAGCTGTACTTTTAGAGCTGTCACCATGGCTGCTATGGTGTTGTTAAATCATAATGGTCATGTGGTAAAGATCTATCTGGAAACTGGTAGCAATAGTGTTTGGAGTATATATATATATATATATATATATATATATAGAGAGAGAGAGAGAGAGAGAGAGAGAAAGATGTTATATATGCTCATACGTATTAGATCACATTATATATTTATATATATATATATATATATAACTATATATTTTATACTAGGTGTTTAAGATCAACTTAAAGTAAGAACTATGTCATATATATATATATATATATATATATATCAAGACCTATGTTTTATAAATATATATATATATATATATATATATAATCTTGATATGTGTTGTAACCCAAAAATGAGACAATATCCAAGAAAAAGAAAAAAGGAGAAGCACTTTATTTAAGCTGATACCCAGCAGCACAGATGTGATGGTATTTACAGAACTGTGCAACATGTTAAGCTTCTGAATAGGTTTATAAAGGGAGAGAGTGCAGTGCCAGGGTGGCGAGGGGAACTGAGGAGCAAAAAAGGCTTTTGTTGCCTTATTTGGTATTGAGTGAATTTCACAGAGACAACTAGCTTTATGGGAAATTTACAACTCTTTGTCATTTCATTGGAATTTACAAAAGCTGAGGCTTTGCAAAAAAGGGGAGGTTGCCTAGCTCCTGGTGTTTTAAAAAAATCTGAAACTAGGAACAAAGGAAATGGCACATACACAACAGAATGGTGACACTTCTTTTGGATTACAACAATATGTACATATTATAAATTATATATAATATTTTTATGTCATGGTCAGTTGAGCAATTCAGGAATCATGCTTGGGGCCAAGTGCAGACCCTCTAAGCCCTTGGATAGTTTTGAGTTCTTTATTTCTTTTTTTTCCACCAGTGGCCTCTGCCAGAACTGCTGAAAATCCAGCGTGGTGGTACAGCATTCCTTTGAAGCATGGGAGACATGTCTCTTTTTAGTGACCCTCCTTTTAGTACAGTGCACACTAGCTAACTCCTGTCTTCTAGAGATCGACAATCTCTGTGCTCAGGAATTGTAGGACTCGCTGGAGCCCTGGTACCCCTCTGAAGTACAGCCTCCTGTTTGACCTTGGAAGAACAGGGTCAGAAGGAGCTCAAATCTTAGCTACAACAGTATTTAAATGGAAGCCTGTTCAACCATCATAGGCTTATTTGGATTAGAGTACTTTGAACTATAAGGTATGGCCAAAGAACAATTATTTCTTTTCTTTTCTTTTTTATAATTTTATTTTATTAATGCATGTTTGCCCTATATAAAGTTCACATTCACATTAATGGTAGGTACATGTACATGTTACAGATTATTTTGGTTTTGCATCCCCTTCCACTTCCCACACACCTCCCCCCTTCTGTCTAGAAACATAGCACTGCAGCAAAATAATCATGACAATGATATTATAAAAGAATCATTATGTGCTTATTATCTCTGAAACACATCTAAATTTTTATTTTATCAGTCAGTTAACTTTTGCCTAATTACAAGATGCTAAATGATATAAATATATTATTATTTAAATCCTGTACTTCTTAATAAAATAACATTTAATTAGAATGCACTTATAGATGTACTTTATATGTTATTAATTATCAGTCCCTGATTATTAGTGACACTGCCTATGTGTACATTGTTAATATTCTTCTAATTGTTATAACATTTATTAAACAGTCACACAAGCAAAAGCCTGAAAACTATCATCATAAATAAATTTATTCTGGAAATCACCAGTATGATAAGTTGTTTTTATAAATTTTGTGTTTTCTGAGGATTATACACTTGTAAAGACAAATGTGTTTAATATGCCATGGGGTAAGTGGTAATTAATGTACAGCTTTGTAGAATTTTTTTCATTGTGTTTGGCTTTTTTATTCTTAATGTAAAATGTGGACTCCTTTAGGCTGTAGTTGTTGGCAAAATTTAAAGTACATCTTCAGATTTTTACAAGCTTAGAAACAATGTCACTGATGGTAAGTTACCTCATTACCTAACATATAAATGCATCTCATTTGTGCAATAACAGAATATCTAATCAAGGCTAATAGATGGAGACTAAGTTTTAAGAGGTGGAACCAAATTTAAAGAGATAGCAAAAAATGATCATTTTTATATGTCTAATATCTAAATGTAATGAATATTGTATAAAGGAAAAACTTATTGCATATGAAACCTATGCCTATAAATTTAGCTTTAAAGTTTAGACCCAGAAGGAGTTGTGTGTATATTTGCATAAACAAGCATAAATTCATAATTAGATGGATTGTGTCATAACCTAAGATAATTAACCAATCATAAACTGATTATTGATAACATTTTATAGGTTAATAATTAGATGCTTTAACATTCAATACTCAGTTTTTTTCAAGTTACCAAAAGACTTGCAATAAAAAATAGGAAATTATGTTAGTAAATTGAGAAATATTTGTTTTTTCATCTAATCTTGTAAAGTTCATCAAAAATATTTTATGTTGAGATCTTGTTGATTTTAACAGAGAAAACTTTTAGCAATAGAAAATTTATAGCCTACCTCATAATAAATGATAATAATAATATTTAATAATGCTCATTAGGATGCACCACAGCAAGACAGTGGGGAGAAGGTGGAAAAGGCACCCAACAGTGGAGAATACTCAAGTATATTGTTTCAGGGAGCTGTTTTTTCAGCCACAGAGTGGACTTTATT
This sequence comes from Dolichotis patagonum, assembly GCA_004027295.1. Taxonomy (NCBI): domain Eukaryota; kingdom Metazoa; phylum Chordata; class Mammalia; order Rodentia; family Caviidae; genus Dolichotis; species Dolichotis patagonum. The sequence continues at coordinate 242,347 of PVJX010000303.1, forward strand.
TTGTTGTTTTATCACCTAAATTATAATGACAAAGATGGCATTCCTTCTGTTCCATGTTATATATACAGAGTGCTATACCAATGATACAAAATATTTCCATTTTTCATGAGAAAACACATACTTTGAAATATACATTTTATGCATTAGTCAAGTACAGTTTTGGTATCTGTAACAAATGTCTCCAACATAAGATATACATTGACTTCTTTCTCTGTGATATTTGAGATGATACTTGGTGGTTCAGCATGGGTAGAAAGCTCTACTATACATGCAGTATAAGATACTGCGATAGTTCTAGCTTGTAAAGCACTTCTAAGGATATTGCCCTGGTCAGAACTGCTATCTAACTCAATGTGTCTGTCTTATAACAGGTAGCAAAAAGGTAAGAAGGACCTTCTACTTTTAAAGGAATTGTCTTATAATCCATACATACTCTTTCCATGCTGGGCTCATTGGCTATAATGAGTCATAAAGTTAAAATATAAGAAAAACATAAGATATTTATTATTTTATTTCTGGTTCATTTAATTTAGCATTGTGATATCAAATGTCACCCATTTTCATACTTACAAATGTCATCCCTTAGGTCTGAGTAGTACTCCATTGTGTATGGGCACCACATTTTCTTTGTCCATTCACCTGTTGATGAACATATCAGACATTTCCATATTCTAGTTATTGTGAGGTGTGTTGCAAAAAGGTGAGCATGCTTGTTTCCCCATAGCAACATGACTTTTACTCCTTTGGAAATATGCTCAAAGAATAATAGCTGAGTCAAAGGAACCTCTATTTTTTGAGGAGTCTCTTTACAGATTTGCATTGTAGACTGATTAGTTTATATTTCCTTCAACAATAGAGTAGAATTCATTTTTTCCCTATAAACTTGACATTATTTCCTATTCTTTTAATTCCTTGGTGATAGTCATTCTTATTGAAGTAAGAAGAAATCTCAGTTTTGATTTTCCTTGCTCTAATGATGAAAGATACTGATCATTTTAGCATGCATTTATCAGGTTTTTGTACATCTTCTTATAGAAATAGAATACTCATTTCAATTCTGTTTTTCAAGTCTTTTATTTTGGAGGCATCTGATTTTTTAAAAATTCTTTATATATCCTAGATATTAGTGCTCGCTCAGAGGAGTAGCTGGCAAACTTATTTTTCCCATTCTTTCATATGTGTCTTCATTCCATTTATCTTTTTTTTACTTTTCTGTGAAGAAGGTTTTAAATTTGATATTATTGCATTTGTTGATTCTTTTTCCTTATTCCTTGTACAATTGCTCTTCTGTCTACAGAGTTCTTGCAACATGGCTTCCAGAATTTGCCTATTATCTATTCTTGTGTAGTAAGTGCTCACTTATGATATACATTAAGACTATTGTGCAAAAATACATTGCAGTCACAGGCTGCAGATGACTACATAAATTTAAACTTGAGTTAATAACTATTATGACTAAAAATAACAATACCACCCCTCAGTCTCACTTGCCATGTTTCAAACTGCAAAAATTTCATGTGATATAGGAGGTGTGTTTGACACCACAGATTTAGAATGTTTCCACCACTATAAAAACTATATTGATAGCATTGGTCTGAACATTTCACGGAATTTGGTGAATACAAATAAAAACAAAATATGCAAGAGCATTTGAGATTAAAATAATTGAATAATAAATGCAAAATACTTAAGTGAAATTTTTTCTCTTTGTGGCAAAGTAAATAAAGTGTATAAAAGCATTGGCAACTAATGAAAATACAAAAATCTTGAGTTATGTATGTCAATTTTTCTTTCCTAAATAGAAATTTACTTTTACGTTAATATCGTATCTAACTCAGGCACTTAAACTTTTCAAACTTTTATGATTTCATCTCTAAATAAAGCTATGTGAAACAATGAATTAAATACAGAAGATAAATTATTAGTACTTTTAAAAAAATTCCAGTTGTTTTCTCTACTGAAAAATAAATACAATGGCAAAATAGAAAAAACCAAGATACAGAATATGTAAAATTTAAAGGTCTTAATTTTAATTTATATAGAGCAAATAATGTCTAGATGAAAGAATTTTTATAGTATTGGGTTTATAGTCATATATTAAATTGCTTTAAAATATCATGATTGGGTCAATGATATAGCTCAAAAGCACATTGCCTGCCTTGCAAGTGTGAAGTTCAATTCCTAGTATTCAAAAAAAAATAAGATTTTATGTGATACACTATCCTCATTTTCTTTCAATTGCCATGCCTATATTCATGGACATTATTTGCAAGTGGTGTTTTATCCTTATTATATAGTATTATATATTTTATCTTTGAAATACATTTTACATATTTCAATGGACGCAGGAATGGTGCCAATGACTTCCGATTACCATAGTTACAGTTTTGCTGAATTTACCAAAAATCTTGCCATATAATATCTACCTTGTGCATGTTCCACAGGTGTCCTGAATTTTTATGAATTTTTCTTTCATTAAACATATACTGTACCTGATATCAAAACAAAAAGTGTGAACTGAGATTGTTACACTCCAGTGCCTGTTTCTCGCCAACTACTGAACACCCAATATGGTTGTATCTGGATATAGAAAGTCTCTGAGGTTAAATGGGGTTATGAGAGAAGTGGAAGCCAAGAGTACAATCCTGATCCGAATACACTTGTGTCATTAAAGGAAGAGACACTGGAGTCTTGGCCAGCTTTCTCCAGGCATAGGTAACTTGGAAAGCCCGTGTAAACTGACATCGAGAAGTCCAACACCTGCAAATAGGGAGGAAGGATTCAGCAGAAGTGGTTTTTCCAGCTATGGTGGCACACACCTGCAATCCCAGAACTTGTGAGGCTGAGACAGGAGATTTACTGTGACTTTGAGGCCAGCCTGAGCTACAAAGTGAAGCCAAGTCCAGCCTGAACTGCACATTGAAATCTTGTTTCAAAAACAAAAAAGGAAAAAAAAAATGTGTCCAAAGCTCAGACATCCAGCTACCAGTACTTGGAGAAAATAAAATTCTATTTTTTAATTCACCTAGTTTGTGGTATTTTGTAGTGGCACTTTGAGCGAAGATGGAAATTTATGTCATTTCCTCTTACGTATATTATCTAGGCAAGTACACCAGATGCACATTGATCTCTTTCACAAATACAAATAAAAGTGATGAGAATATGCAAATATTACTGAAGATTCTCAATTTTAACTTGAGGGCAAAAAAATCACAAACAACCATCTTTCATACACTGCCTCTTGTTTCCATTATAAATCACAATAAATCCATAAAAGCTGTTCATATATTCTCTTTAAGTATCCAAATGACAGCTAGTCTAGTAAATAATTCATAGATTAAAATAGTTTTCTACACTATTTGCATAATGCTGAAAGATTTGTGAAAGAATTTTAAGGTAACATTTGCTTGTGTGTAAGATAATTTGAACATTACCATACATACTTTATTAAATTCCACTTCTAATGAATTTCTAATATAATGTAGAAACTCTATATAAGTTAACTGGTTGTATATATGTATGTGTTAAATACGTTGTCATCTTGAAAATCCAGAAGTAGGAATAAAAACTGAAGGATCTCTCCAAATATCGTAATTTTTATGAATTTTATTCTAGATTTAATTGGAAGCTGATTGTGGAAGTGTAGCTCTTTTGTGGCCCCTGCTATGCAGGTACTGTTTCCTACTGTGTATCTGCTCCTCCACCCTAACAGAAGTGGAGGCTTATCCACGTCCTCACAATATCTGAAATTCCCAATGGAAAACTGGGATTAATAAATGTATGTTTATTAAACACTCAGTTCTCCTCCCAGTTATGAAAATGCTAGAGGATAAACCATGTCTTCCAAGCAGAAGATCGGAAGAGCATTGCTTTATGGACACGCACAAAGAGGCAATGAAGACCTAAAGATGGAGATAATCAGAGAGAGTGAGAGGGGAATTCCCCAGCAAAGAGACTGCTCAGGTTAACTTACAGTAAAGGTTACTGTCAGCATGAAAAATGAGTATGACTCACATACAGAATCTTCAGTTTGCAAGGCCTGCAGACAGACTGTTGTAGTCAGGGATTGCAAGGGAATTGTTTTAATACAGGACACAAAATTTATAGGATTATTTTATAATATTCACTCAAAAAGTCAAATGCAGAAGGGAGCAAGAGATCTGCACACACACTAGAGACCCAGAAAATCCAGCTGGGGCTCTGGATGCCGCGGAAATATCCTGCATGAGTCCAGCTGAAGACCTAGAGCCCATGACAATAGCTCATGCAAGTCTGTTTCAAGGGCCTGCACTACAAAGACACAAAGGCAAGTGATGGAAGCTAGAAAGTCTGCACCCATGGCATGAAGGAACTGTGCCAGCAGGCTGAGGGATCGGACTGGATCAAGAAGGCTATGCTGAAGTTCAGGAAAAGAGCTTCCCTGAAGTGAACCACACCCATCTTCAGCGACAATGTGAACCTGAGATCCTCCAATGATAACAGTGGAGCTCAAATTAGGAAAACCAGCATATAAAGATTCTCCAGGAGAGTCAATATATACGTCTTCTGCTGCTCTGCTTTTATGCTGTTGGCAACAATGCTTGGGTGGGCCATCAATGCCCAGACCATGCGACATCAATGCCCAGAACCAGGGTGTTAAACATGGACCATAGACATGATGTAGCTTGGCATAACTGACACCATCTTGAGCCCTGCATTTAACTAGTGCCCTGTATTTGACAAAGGAAAATGTAAAATTACTCAGGGTACAAGTCCCATGAGAAAAGCAGAGTAAGCTACACCCAGAAGAGAAAAATTAATCTGCTCAACAAAAGAGCAATATACAGAGGTCAACCAAAATTTAATGTAAGATTCTAAATTGTTTCCAACAGGATGCCTTTTTGTGGTTCTGTGTTTAAAAGCTTTGTAATTTTCCAGTTCAGGGCCACTTGGTGAGACTCTAAAGTGGGTCCACGTGAGTGGTCACTGAGCTCAGCTAATTAAATTCCAAATTTATCAGTTTGGCTGCTTGGATCCCAATATTGTTTACAAACCCACATTATGTGTATGTGTGTGTGTGCATATGTGTGCAATGATATTCACTATTTACATTTAACATGATAGAAACCTGCCAACCTAATAACTGTTCGGATTAATTTGATAATGCAAGTTAAAAACAGTTATTGAATTATATTTATCCTCTTTGAATATCCAAAGCAAGTGGCAGTAATCCAACTTTGAGCTGTTTTATTTCCATTAGAATGCAATAAAGACGAGGTGGCATGTACTCATGTTTCTAGATCACTCAGTATTTTTCTCCATCCTATTGTACAGTGTAAAAATGTTTGTTATCATCTTTTTTAAATACTGCCATTCAGGGTTTGATAACATACAATATCATTCAGTAAATGCTGTAAAATTGGCAAGTAGTAATGTTATTTTTATAATTTATGAGGCAATGATTTGATACTTCCTAAATGCAACTATAGCAAGACAGCATAAGCAAGAATGGGTGATCAGAAAAATAATTACAGTGATTGTTTCACTACACTCAGTGTGGTAATTTCTCTTCTGGATGGAGCTTCTTAAGAACCAGGATCTGATAAGAAGAAATGGCACTTGCTTGATTCGTAAGTGTAGTTAGGAAGTATCTCCACCGATAAAAGTGGCCGTTTCCAGACTTCAAAACAGTTTCATTTTTTTCAATGATTCTAAGGCCAGTCTCAGTAGACCCTTTTTTTTCCTTTCAGTTTCAGCTCTACTTATTGCAAAGAAGTAGTGTATGACTCACAGGATTATAGAAGAAACTCAGTTTTTGTCTTCTCTCAGCTTCATAAGCACAATTAAAAACACAAGTTTCTCTGCTTGTTGCATATTCTTTGTGTGTGTGTGTGTGTGTGTGTGTGTGTGTGTCTCTTTTTGAGACAAGGTCTCGCTATGTAGTTCAGGCTGGCTTTGAACTCACTTTGTAGCTCAAGCTCCTCTTGAACTTGCAAGGATCCTCCTGTCTCAGCCTCCGGAGGGCTAGGATTACAAGCATGCACCACCTCACCCAGCTTGTTGCATATTGTTTGGTTTTACAACAGAAGGCAACTAATGTTTCCATAAGGTAGAAATTATATCACGTACAGTGATTATAGCACAAAATGAAATTCTTAGAAACAATCTTAAAACTAGAGGTAGAATATTACAGGAGGAGTAATAATATTTTGTTTTTAGGAGCAGGAATGATGATAGTTTATAAAATTACATTTTATGTGTTAAAGTAATAATATTGCTTGATAGGATAACAAATCAAATGTCATAATGGTTACAGCTAAGAATATATTTCAACTTAACATCAATTATGTGTAGATGCATTGACATTTTTTGATGTTTTAGAAAGTTCAATACTTAAAGATCTCTGAATTTCAACTCATTTTGCACATCTGTCTTCATAATGCCCATACTATAATAAATCTTTTATATCAGCATGATTTTTCTTCAATATTCATTTTATTTGTTTTTCTACATCTTATAGAAAAAGTTCTATTATTTCAAAGTTCAAATTTCATGAAATACATGGGGTTTTAAAAATTCTGTAAATTCATGCCATTCATTTGCTTTTTGTTTTTACTTACTAAGGAAAAACCTTAGTCTTAAAAAAGCTAAAGTCAATAGCTACTTTTTTTGTTAGCACACATTTACCTAAAATTGGTTGGAAAGTCAGACACTTGCAAACACAAACACACACACACACACACACGCGCGCGCACAAATACATTTCTTGCACTATAGCCATGTGGACCAATGTTCAGTTTATGGCTACTGCCACAAAAAAAGCCTTTCATTCTATTTAGTGTGCACACTATGTCTCTCATCTAATTATTGATTGATTAAACTGCATATAACAGAAAAGAGTAAAGGAAAGAATGACGTAAAAAGTATGTCTAGATGAGAACTACAGTTTAAAACTCATTTCAGTATCATATAATAAGTTTATTCATAGTGCTTTCTAGATTTTTGATTTTCTATTAGAATAAGGAATTTATTTTCTGTTCTTGGAGATTTTCTTTCATGCTAGTTAATGATTGTAACAGCATTGCAATTATTTTATAACACTTAATTAAAACATTTCTATAATGTATTAGGATACTGATATTTAAGTTTTACATATTTATTAGATTATGACCTGATATATTTTAATCTCATGTTTATTATATTTTATGCATGTAGAATTTATATTTTCCTTTTTTTGATTCCTGATCTTTACTTCTACATTTTGTTAGTAAAATGTTAGTTTTAAAAATTGTGATTAAACAATAATATGATTATATTTATTGATAAGAGAAATATTTATTATGAATGTTTTTATATCAGTCATACATGTTATCTTTATAAGGTCATCATGAAATTGAATGGAGAATGAGCAAGGCAGGAATGTTATTCTCATTTACAACTATTATACAACTCAACAAATAGCATAAGGTTAATAATCTTTGACCTTGGTAGGGAAGACTTGAATCAGAACAGAATGTTAAATATGTAATTTTGGTAGATTAAATAGGATTGATGCTTCGTGGAGGGAACACTGTACATTGATATATTTAGCAGATCATCTGATCTATGTGAATACTTCATTTAATATATCATTTTCTTTTCTTGCCAACTATAGAAGTTTTGAACTAATATACTAAATTCTTATTAATAACAAAGTTATCATTGAGTTGCAAAATATGAACTAAAGCTTTCTTTAACAAGAAGTGAGATTATTATCCAAAGGAATGTTTGTTCTGTAATAATTTTGGACTGGAATTACTAATCGGTATAGCTAAATACTAAATTTCCCTAGGTTTCATTCAGGATGATATTGCTATTAGTTGTTTGACAAAAGTGTAATTGAGTTTGTGTCTTTAAAGAGTCTTGAAACACTGGAGAAACCCTGTTTACATTACTGTTATGCATCCACTGAACGTGACAAGAGAAGACGTATTACATGTATGTAGATTAGCAAAACTTCTGTTTATATCATTGCATATTATAACAAACACATGTCCTTGCTCAGAGGAACTGGGGTGGAGTAGGCACATTCACTCTGAATTAAAATGAGAAATTGAAATAACAGGGAATAGTGGGGAGTGAGGTAAAACAGAAAGAATGGCACAAGAAAGATAAGTAAAAAAGAAGCAAAAGGTGGCTTGTACTTAGATCCTATGAGAAATCCATATATATGTATATATAGTATGTATACATATGCATTCATATGTAATGTATATGTATATGTAGGTAGAATATATACTATCACAAACATATTCCAATAAAAGAGAAGAAAAATTAAGAAATATTCCTCAGTGAGAGGAAATGATGTATTTACAGGCAGTATTTCTGGAGGTAAATATCTCTGGATGTATACTGAGTAGTATATATAAACTTAGAAGCTATTTTTTATCTGTAGAAATTTATCATAATAAGTTAAATATAAGCATGTACAGTGCACAAATGTTTATTCAATGGTATTTTTATAAATAAATGTGAAAGTTAAAAATAGAATATTAATAAGCTAATTATCGAATGTTCTTTCAAGATAATGGTGATAAAAGCATTAGCAGACTCAGCTAACATCAGAGGCTTGCTCAGTATTATTTATTGAGTTAATACACTTTCCCCTCAAATACACACCCCGCTTTGCTTTCTTGACCTCGCTCTCTTACCTTTTGCAATGCTCTCTGACTCTACTCTAGATCATGCAGCAGCTGGAATACTACATCTTTCAATATCCCTGGGGTAGGACTGTCCATATGATACAGTTCTAAGCAAGGTCATAAAAGTAGAAAATGCTATGGTCATTCCCTCCTCTGTCATTGTTTGCCTGAATTGAATGCACGTTTAAAAGTTAGAATTGTGTCACCCATCTTGGGACCACAACAGAAAGTCCAAGAGAATCACTGAAGTATTAAATAGGGCATGAGAAAAAGTATCTAGTCAGTGCCAGCAAATTATATCGCCTAGCTTCTCAGAATTTTAAAAAACAGTTTAGCAAACAATAAACAATAGAATAATCTCTATTATAAATTCCATGTAACCAGTTCATTCATTTTAATAGTGTACATTTGCAATACATCATAGCTATGTCCATTTTGGGAAATTGGTATGTAAATATAATATATTGGTTATTTTCCATCTCTTTATCTACCTCTCTTAAGTACTCCTTTCCCCTGATTCAATAAAAGAAAAAAGTCTGCCTTCTTGTTTCTTGTTTCTTGCCATCTCTCCTTTACTTTATTTGTCTATATTGGAGGTTTTTAACTAAGAGATACTGTGTACTATTTTTCTGTCTTACCCTAATCAGAATAGCTATCTTCACGAACACAAAGTAACAATACTGGTAGGATGTGAGGCAAAGGAGCCCTTCTAAGTTCTTGGTGGAGATGCTGAGGAATTCATTACTGTCTTCTAAGAAAACCAAAAGCAGAAGTTCCCGTTGAGACAGTTGTACTTCTCCTGGGTGTATTCCCTAAAGAATTAAAGATATCACACTCTAGTGATACCTGAATGCCAATGTTTATAAGATCACAACTCATAATGGCAAAGTAGTGGAAATAGCCAAAATTCCCAACAACAGATAAACTGTTGAACAGAATGTATGTGTGTGTGTGTGCGTGTGTGTCTGTGTCTCTGTGTGTTTGTCTGTGTCTGTGTGTCGTGTATTATTATACCATAAAGATGAATGAAATCATGTCATTTCCAGGAGAATAGATAGAACTTCAGATCATAATACTAAGTGAATTCAATGTCACACAGACCGCTTCTTGTTTTGGTAAGGAGATATGTGAGGGTTTGTGTCTGTGTGAACAATTTTTAACATAGTTATGATGTTCCCTGCAAACTTACTTATTCCAGAATATGTTTAATTCATAGATTTCTATCCAATCAGCCATGAATTAGACATATCTTACTTTTAGTAGAGGAGGCTAAATAACCTGATTAAGATCACCTAATTTATAACAAGGAATTAGGATTTTCATCAACGTTTGTCTGTCTCTAAAATATGTATCCGCAGTCTCCCTAGTGCTACTGGACTTCACAGTGTGGGAGTCCAGCCAGTGATGAAACCCACTGTGTTCCTCCATGAACTTAATTACTCACCTAGAAACAAAGTAAGGGAGATAATGCAAAGGGCAATCATTCTGCGACTTCATGAGCTACTCACCTACAGTTATGAGACACGACATGTGTATGATGCATTTAATTATAACACCCTAAAATCACATGGTTTGTGGTTACTTAGAAGATAAATTTCTGGCAATTACCTTTTATGGCAAAGTAGAAAAGCTGTTGATTTGTGACAACATTTTATTTCTATCTATGGTGCCGTCTATGTAAGAAACTTTGCTTCATTCAGAACTACTAACAGTGCAAAACAGAGGCCTTTACTCTTTCCTTCATGGTCAAGAAATCTCTGAGTTTTATTAAGAAATATGGTGAGTGTTACAATGCTTTACTTTCTGAATTTACAAAAGCATATCCTTACATGGAACGAATTAAGGATTGGTCTTAGAACTTCATAATACTTCTCTAATTTTAATTACTGCTATGAAAATTTTCCCCAAATTTTATTATCTCTTTATCCCAAGAATCCTCAAAAGAGTGTATTTTGTCCCAAGGGAACATTGCAGGGGAAGTGTGTGGAAGGCTGTGATTCACAGGAGCCTAGAGCCAGGACCATTGATCAACACGCGAGGACGTAGGTAACAATATTTCATGGCCACCACAAATTGATCTTACTCTGGTTCCTCAATCAGTTCACCATATCAAATGATGTTGCCTTATTTGAGATTTTAGTGCGCTCTCTAAGATAGTGCCTTCCCGTGTTTTATATCATCCAGTGTTAGAAAGTCCTGTCACTGGGAAAGCTCCTTAAAGCATCCACAATGCCAACTAAACTATCTGTGCTTACTCATCTGCCGTCAAGGGTATCTACAGAGCACAAATCCTTTCACAGTGGTTTCTAAATCACTGTAGAAAAGGAACAAGTACATAAGTAAACACGAAGAATTCCAAGTGTGGCAGTGTATCTCTTGACTTTCTGTTTTTGAGTATATAGCTCAAAATATTTCAGATCAGAAAATATGATTCAATCAAATCATTGAAATTAAACTTACTACATTTTTGCATTTATGACTCTAATCATTACTCTTAAGCAGTCATCAGGAAAAATTCAAATCACAAGTTTGATGTGAGTTTGGTTGCTCCCACCTTACTTTATTTTTTTTAACTGGAAAGTTTCAAAATCTCTACATTGTTAACTTTGTCACACTGCAGTTGTGGTCTCCATGGGACTGGAAAAATTTTAAATTTTTATTTGAAGGATATTAACCAAGCTACTTCTATGGAAAACAAATGAAGGAAACATGACAAGGTTGAAACAAATGGAAAAATTATTCCACATGTGGCTCAATATTACTGCTTATTTGCTCTACTTCATTAAAACTACAATGGCATCTGTGTAGTTAACTACCTTGATTTAGATGTTGAATCCACAAATTTCTAGCTTAGTGACGGTTATGGTTGATACATTGTGTCAAACTGAGAAGTTTAAAAGTTTAACTAAGAGACTCAGCAGGAAGCCAGGATCCTTACTGTGCTAATATCCTCAGCATGTGTAAGAAGTGGGCACAGAGATGATGTGAGTGCTACACCTGCCCTGGGGTATGGGCTAGCCTGCTAACAATGTAAGAGAGGACAAGAGGATTACTCTCCCCTCTTTTTCTCTGGCTGCTCTCGCTGGCCGCTGCCTTGTACTGTTGCCCAGGAGCCATGTCACTCTACCTTGAAACCAGCTGATTATGAACTGAAACCTCCACAACAGTGAGCTAAATACACCTTTCCTTCCTTTATTTTTGGTGTCAGGTGTTTTGTAACAGCAGTGGGAGAAAAGTAACCAAGCCAGTGACCATAAGTGAGACAATTTTCTGTTTCAGTGTTCTTTATCAAAAATGGGTTGTGGGCTGGATTTAGGTCAGCAGCAAAAGCATTTTCCTGGCAAGTGCTATGTCATGAGTTTGATCCCTGGTACCAAAATAGGGGGCGTTGTATAACACAAACCACAGTAGAATATGGTTTGAAGAACAATTTATGTGTATAACACATTTCACAGTGTTGCCATCAATTTAATTATCTTTAATAAACAAAAATATTTCATTTTAAAAATTGATATAAAATGTTTTGAGCATCATAGCATATGTGTGTAATTAACTGAGGTGATAGAATCATGAGGTTGAGCCCATATTAGATAACTGAGTAACTTAGACTTTTTCACACACACACACTCACATACACACACACACAGACACACACCCCCCAACACAAGAACAACAACAAAATCTTTGTCATTTTTTCACAATTGTAATTGCAATGGCAATGTATTTTATTGCAGTAAATGACATTTAAGATCAATTAGAGAGTTGAGAGACAGAAAAGATGTTAGACTGGTAGGTAGCAGTAGGGACCCTCTCTGAGGAAGACAGCTCAAATGCCAGAATAAAACACCTGGAGAAAACCAAACACAGAGAGATGGACTCTCACAACTCACAAAGAAACTAAAGTACAAAAAACCATTCAAATATGAGGTCCTGGGGCTACCATCAGTGAAGCTAAGATCAGCTTAGCACAGGGCCTTCCTTGAGCCACCTGAATCCCTGCCGGAGACCTGAAAAAGCGATCCATGCTGAAGCGACAGGCTTGAGCCACCAGAGCATGGAGCTGAACAGCCATGCGTGTGGTTGGCCTGGACCAGCCCTGCATGTGACCCACCCAAAGGCACCCTGAATTGACACTGCAGCCACGCTCAAGTCAGAGGTCGGGGAGCCCAGCAGTTCTCGGGGGCTGGCATCAACACGTGGTGAGTGATGGGAATAAGACCCTACCACAGAAAAGGGGAAACCAACTGGACAACTTGTTGGATTTGGGCAGGAGAGCCCTAACTCCATTAGGAAGTGGCTTCAGTTGTTTGTTCCCCTTGTCGAGCTGATTGGTGCAATCTGCTTGGACTAGGCCGGGCCCCTGACCAATACCCAGTGACTTGCTACAAATTAATTCCCTGAGATCGGCATACACTGACACAGTGACAGCCTTTAAATGTTGACTGGCCTGGAGGGGAGGAGCCAGCGCACACTACCTGTGCGTGAACTTTAATCTCTGATAGCCTATTGAAGAGAACAAAAGCTCCTAGCCTAAGCCCTCTAGAGGAGCCTTAACCAACAAGAAAAGGGTCTGGGAATTACACTGTACACTTATATGGAAGGAACCAAAAACATGACGAAAGGGAGAAATAAGAAAAAAACCCCAGCCCTCAACCCTGAGAACATTGATCCAGGAGAGGTAAATACAAAAGAGAATGAGGGCAACAAAAATGCAACATCAAACACAGCATTAGCGGACATAAAGAGATAACTTTAGGACCTCATAAGTGGGACCAAAACTGAAATATTAATTCAAATTAAACAAGAGATAAGTAGATTAATAAAAGAAGGGCTGGGCACCTCTCAAGAAGACACAGACAGAAAAATGGAGGAACACAAAAGGAGAGAAAAAGTTAATGAATACAAAAAAACCCTAGAATTCATGAAGCAGATTCAAAGAGATTATCAGGAAACTAAAGACTCCATAGAAAGCTGGCAAAACTGCTTGAAAGAAACCAAAGATAGACTATCAAAAACTGAACACAGGCTTGCAATGTGTGATCATGAAAGGGAAGATCTCGTAAAAATAACAAGGGAGCAGGCAGTAAAGATACAAAGACTGGAAGATGACAAGAAGATCTATAACTTAAGAATAAAGTATGTGAATGAAGAAGCAGGAATCAAAACAGAGGAATTACAATGGCTCTTCACAGAAATTATTAAGGAAAATTTCCCAAGCATAGAAAAAAAAAGGATTTGCAGAGGTATGAAGCATACAGAACTCCAGCCACCTACAACCAAAACAGAGCTACACCCAGACACATAACAATCAAGATCCCAGAAATTCAATATAAGAAAAGAATATTAAAAGCCATCAGAGCAAAGAAACAGATCACCTATAAAGGAAAACTCATCAAAATCATGGCAGACTTCTCAACACAGACCGTCATGTCAAGAAGAGCTTGGAATGAAGTAATTCAAGCGCTGAAGGAGAACAATCTCCAGCCCAGATTGATGTATCCTGCAAAACTCTCTCTAGAAATTAATGGAGAAACAAGATGCTTCCATGACAAAGAGGAACTAGGAGAATTTGTGATCACCAGTCCAAACCTACAAAAAATACTGAAGTACATTCTAGGGAGAGAGAACAATAATATGAGCATTTCAGGAACACTAGCAGACAGGCCTCAGTGAACAGGGCAGATAGTGGAGTGGGACAGAAATATAGACAACCAATGGCAGAAAAACAGAATAGCAGAAATAAGGCAGAGAAGATTGGCTGTAATCTCTAGTATAGATGGCCTTGAAATATTAACAGAGAGAAACACAGGAAGAGTAGCTCAGGAGATAGAATCCATTGAGATGCTCTATATAGGGAGGCAGTGGGACCCAAAACAATCAGTGCACCCCATGGGAGTAAAACGGGAGGAAATGTCTAAAAACGGGAGGCAGAGGACATTGTTAATTGGGTAACAAGTTTTAAAATTTACATTATTCTCACCACTCTGCTTAGATGGATTATGGGCTGTTCCAGTTTGTCTACCTACACTAGACTTGAGGACATGGTCAGCTATCCCAAAAATAAAGGGCATATTATGGTAATCATCCCTAATTTCTTATCAACTTAATCAGAAGCCCTTTTTAACTTATACTGTCTTATTATGACTCATCTTATTTGAATCTGGTTTGTTAGATTGCTGCTTTGTATTGACTGATTTTATTTAAATCTGTTATGATCGATAGCATCAAGTCTAAGGGTATAGGCAACTACACTGAAGATGACAAGATTCACTAAGATACCCACTCTGGTTTGATTATTACTTGCTTTTGAAGTCTTATAATGTCTCCAATGCTTCGTTTTTATTAATGTTGTTATATACTGCTGAGACATCATGGTAACCATTATAGATCACCTAGTATTGCAGTTTTATGTGACTTTTTTGCCTCATGCTTTTCTAGGAATTGTTTTGTTTTATCTTGTTTTGTTTTGTTTTGCTTTCCCTCTAATAAAGAAAGGATAGATATACATTTAGAGACTCATGCATGTGTAGAGCTTGTAAACAGTTTACGAGAACCAACTATATAACACATGTTGAAATGAACAACTACTTTGAAGAAAAAGAGACACTACAATACCCAGTGCTGATTCATAATGTCATGATGTGAAATCCAGCAAAACTATCACTTTTTGTTCAAAGTGATTTTAGCTTGCTTTGTCTTGTTTGTAAGTTCAACACACATAAAGGTATGGACAGCTGTTTTGAGGAGAATGAAAGATACTATGACAGTCATTCTTGGCTTCCCTAATGTCTGGTCTTGAAGACCTGAAATGCCCTCTTACTTCTGCTCAGATCAATTCCATACTATGTTGTTTCATGTGAATTCCCTTTATGTAACAATATGGACAACTATTTGGAAGAAAACAAGAGTCAATACGATAGAGAGTGAGTATCTCCGATTGTCCAGCTTTGAAATTTATGTCTCTTACATTGCTTTCTTGTGATCCGCTCTGTTCTGTTTTGCTGTGTTTAATTTTACCCTTTCAATATAATTTCATGTATATTTGAGTGGGTAAGATGGATGACCATATTGCTGTTTTTGTCAAATCGTGGAGCAGAACTGTTAACAGTCTCACTGTTTGGATGTCTACTTTACATGTTTTAACTTTGTAGTTTGAACAACTATTTCCAAGAAGTCAGTATGTAATTTGTCAAGTAATAACTTCTTAGGATTTTTTTTGGTTGTTGTTCTTTTCCTTTTTTCCTTGGAATTCTGTATTGTTGCTACCCTTTATTCTGTTTTGTTTTGTTTATTCTCTTTAAATAAAACTTTTAAAAAAAGAGCTATTAGAGAATATAATCAATATCTCTACTGCTTTTATTTATCTCATGAGAAGCCAGTTGTACTATGAATCTGAGAATATCGAACAACTGGAATATATTGAAGCTGTATCAGTAGTTCAATGGCAGTTACACGTGAGTATGATGGGAATTACCAACACTTCTAGGCTTTGCTTATTCTTTACGAGAACAAGTAGTCAAAATTTAAAGGTTAAATACAGAAATCACTCCACGTGTTTATCCTGGATATGTTCTTTCCTTATGAATCCATAGACATTATTTCTATCACTAGACACAAATGGGCAGAGAAATATAATATTGTGGGCACATGGCATAGTCCCATTGCCCTCAATACAACAGCCTCTTGGTGGAAAGTTTGAATAGGCAATTAACATCTGCATTGTTTGATTCAGAGGGACCAATATCTTGAAACTGGTGCGACAGGTATTCAAGTAAATATGAGAGAAACAGGACATTTAAGAAAGCTTGCAGGGATTGGCATATAAGCACACGTGATGGCAGTGGTAAAATTGTTATTTTTTTATGCTCCTCAAAAATTTTCAGCTATTTTAAAAATTATCTTTGGTTTCTCTGAGAAAATTATGTCATTCAGCTTGGCCTGAAACTCACTATTCATAGTCCAGGGTGTCCTGGAACTCACAGCCATCTTCCTGCCTCAGTCTCCCAAGTGCTGGGATTAAAAGTCACATGCCACCATGTCAAGCAAAAATGTTTAGCTTTGACCTACCTCATTTTTCAGTATGTCAGCTACCATAAGCCAGTAGGAGATACTGCTATGAAAGGCATGAATCCATACCACTGAATTTGGCATCTGTTTTCTTAAAGGAACTGGAAGGTTGGTGGTATTACTTCCAGTGTAGTTAAAATAGGAATAGTTTTTCTCACTGAGAATTGAAAATGACATGTGCAAAGCTTTACCAATCGAATTCTGTGCTGTCTTCTGGTAGAGGTGGAGAAAGAGAAACCATGTTCATGTTGTTACCATTTGCTAAGCAGTACTGACATATCAGACTATTGCACCAGGGTGAATCCAATGCGATAATGAATGGAAACAGATGGAGCGCTGGCACATGGAAGGAAGAGTCATAAGATTTTCTCAGAGAAATAGAAAAGTAAAAATGAAATATTATGCTTTAGTTTATTTTAGCTGTTATGACAATATACTATATACAGAATAGTTCATAATGTTAAAATAGTTTCTCACATTTCTGGAGTCTGCAAACTCTTCTAGCAAACTGATTGTTCATTCAATGTCCAGTGAGGATTTCAGTCTGGTTTATAAATAGCACCTTATTTTATCTCTGCATAGTAGAAAAGAGAAAGAGTCTCTCCTGGCTGTTTTTGTGAAGGCACTAATTTCATTCATGAGTACTCCAACGCCATGCTCTGATCATCTCACAAAATCTCACCCCAATATCATTACATGCATAGTTAGCTATCAATAGGACACAAGCACTTGGGCTATAATAGTATTTTAATCCACTCTTCTCATATTTGGTGCTGACAAATGTCAGTATAAAATTGACTGCTTAAATCATTGCTCTTTCCAGAAAAAGAAAAATCAGTTC
The DNA here is from genome assembly GCA_004027295.1 of Dolichotis patagonum. NCBI lineage: Eukaryota > Metazoa > Chordata > Mammalia > Rodentia > Caviidae > Dolichotis > Dolichotis patagonum. Next base: position 259,915 of record PVJX010000303.1, read on the forward strand.
AACAATTATTTAATGCATCTACCTTAGAAAACCTGGATTTAAAAGATGAGAGAATATCCCCTAATTGACCACTGGTTGTTTAGAGGTACAAGTTAGTGCATTATATTTTAATTATTTCTCTTTTTTCAGAAACCTGAGGAGAAATATAACACAGGGAAATGTTGCTGGACCATTGCACTGTGTTCCTTTGAATTAAGTAACACTTCCCAAATACAGATGTCTGAATATAATGAAAACCAGACTTTTACCATCTGTCCAATTCATCACAGCCTCCATCTTTCAATTCTTCCAATTCTGAATGAGACTGAAGTACCCTGAAAGGAACGGTGGCGCCTGGGCAGCCTTGAAGAAAGTGGGTGCAGGGGTGATACAGTGGCCCAAGTCACCGGAGATTATCCACTGTTGCTTCATATCGGGCTCTTGTGGAGTGTGCTGGCTTTTCATTACGGTACTGAGCATCTAACATAATTAAATTTCAAAGGGAAAGTTTTATTTCTTCACAGTTTTGTTCCATATTAGGTGGACCCTCTTTTTTGATCTGTAGTAACATAGTAAAATCACAGTAGGACCACATGTCACAGGAAATCACGTCAAAAAGTGGAGGTGGGAGAACAGAGACACATTTTGTTTTGTATAGTTTTTTTTACTATGGGCTTATAATTCTTTTGATGATGCAAATTTCCTCTTTGTGAGAGTTTTTCGAATTCTGAATGAAGTCTCCTCCACACACAAAATTCATTGCTTAATATTCTGTTTTCTAGGCTTGATTACTTGAGCTATGGTTTGGTCAACATACATAAGAATCTTTAAAAGTATTTATCGAGTTGTGAGAATTGTTAGGAAATTTCCTTAATTCTTTTACAAATAGCTTGATTTAGTCTTAACCTTGAGGTGATTTCTTATTTTGAAAAGATGTAGCTGACATGAATGTCAGAATAGGATCACAGTTTTATTTTAGACATTAGCAAGTTCTGGCTACTGTATATTATCTCTAAATTCTAATTTGAAGATTTCAACTTAGTGTTAATGTTTTATTTTTCTTTAAATTCTATAGCATGTGATAATATTCAGTATTCTGTCCATAAGACTCTTTAAGTTTAAAAGTTCATGCTATTTTCAAACTTCTATTCCAGTGTAAGTGAAGTATTACACTAAGCAATTTGCCATGGTACAACAAAACTGTCCTTTTCATAGCCTACTATTTTTCTCATTCTTTTTGTTCCTCTCTTCTCTAGTTGCTTTCTTTGCATTTTCTAAGCTTTTCTGAGCTGGAGCAATCATACTGGTACATATTTTATCTGTACTATGGTATAATTATCCCCTGAGGCACAAAAATTGCTTAATCCATGGTTTTATCAATTTAAAAATTCTTCAAATGATAATTAAAACAAGGTAATAATGTACCAGTAATTAACAAATTTTGGAAGAAGTAGACATTAAAGTTTTTCTGGGGATCAAACTCATGTCCTCACACTTGTCAGGCAGGTATTTATTCTGCTGAGCTAAATCCCTGATGTTAAAGATTTGCAAGGGTAGTTTGTACTATCAGAGTTGTAGGTCGTCACACTGTGCAAGAAGACTGTGTATCAGTTTCTGTAAGCAGCTCATCTTCTTTCCAGTTGCCATCTTTGGAACTGATGCCTGTCTTGAAGGCCGTATTATAAATGTACATCTACTTATCAGATCTAGTGAAATTTTGGTAGACTCACCATCTGTTTGTTTTCTGTTCATAGCATAGAAATGAGGCAATGCCATACATCTCTAAGAATACAGCACTCTGATTATTACCTTGGTCACACTGTTCATGTTTACCAAGTCTTTGATAATTAAAATTAGCTAGAGTCCTGCCCAAGTGGGGTTCTATTTTCAAATTGCCTGATAATGCTACTGAGAAACCTGGTCTTGATGCAGTGGGGAACCAGATCTTTAAATCCATGGATATCAGTTCTTTGTGCACTTGATGAAAGAATTTAGTTGTCATGTGAGGTATTCAGGAGTTCAGGCAGAATGTATTTTAAAGAAGATAGAGTTATAGCTGCATGTCAGAAGGTGGGCAGAGCCAGACAAGCATCTGCTCTGAGTGTGGTTTGGATGTTTGTGAGCCTGGAACCCTTTCCTTTCACCCTCCCCCCTCCCTCCCCCTTCCTCTCCTTCTCTCTCTCTCCCTCTCTCTTTGGGTCTATGGGCCTGAGACAATTATGGTTACTTTTTTCTCCTTGCTGAGACCAAATACCCCACATCCACAAGTAATGAGAGGAAAGGTTTATTTTGGGTCACAGTTTGTAGAGGTTGCAGTCCATCATCAGCTCACTGCATGGCAGAGAGGCATCACCAAGGAGAAATGGTGCATAGCAGGCAGAAGGCAGCAAAGCAGCAAAGTAGTGAAGAGGCAGCAGCAGGATGACAGCTGCCCTCTTTCTGTCCCTTGCATTATACCCAGGCCTCACACCCTTAGGATGCATAGCACCCACACCCAGGGTGGTGTTTCCCATTACCCACACCCAGAACTATGCCAAAGCATAGTGGACTAACTTAGTAATCACACACACTTAATCTGAGCATCACACACCCTAGATGCTTCCACTTCTGAAAATCCTCACGTGGCCACTTGAGGCTTTCAGGGGACATCTAGACACAAGCTATAACACTTACAACATTTTATTCAGACCTTAGTTTAGAAATGCAAAATGTCTTTTGTCCCTTTTTGATGGTCATTTTTTCCTTGGGAAATTTAATCATACAGAAAACTTATAAAAGATAAATTCTTAATTTAAACCATGGACAGAAGGGTCTTTAAAGCACATGTTCTTTTTTACATCACTGAGCTGTGGTTATAGTGATCAGGAATGCTGTATACCTGGTGGGGATAGATGGTCACGTGGCCAGGCAACACAGGAAAAATAGGCAATGTGTAACCTTAAGCTGTCTCTTTGCTTTGTGGGATTACTTTAGGTCTGAGCCCTAGGAGATGATTATTAAATATGTTATACAATACTTTGCTTTTTCACTTAACTAGAAAAGCACACTGCTTTGATCTCTCTCTCTCTCTCTCTCTCTCTCTCTGTCTCTCTGTCTCTGTCTCTGTCTCTCTCTCTCTCTCACACACACACACACACACACACAAATACACACACAGACACTCATCACTTGGGCCCATTATTGGTTGCCTATTTATCTAACGTAAGGATCTTAATTAGCACTAAGTTTCCAGTGTAATTTCTGGCCAACAGTGGAGAGCAAATATGAAGTACGGTACTTCAAGGATTGTAAGGTGCCCATCAAAATTTTTACCTCACACTCATGGTGAGATGTGACTTCCTGAGATGAGTAAACAGATTTTATGACACACACACACTCAAGCTAATGTTCCAATGTGTCACAGACTTTGTTAGTTCCGTCTACCAATGCGGTCAAACTCTGCAGCCCTTTCAACCATGGTACTGAAAACACTTCTGTCAAAATGTCTTTGTAGAAAGTGTGTGTCAGGTTAGTATTTCTTTCACTGCAATCCTACAATCTTGACATCAATTTTGACAGATATTTCTTTAGTTTAAAATAATAAAACATGCGCGCAGCTCAAATAAAGTTTCTTAAATTACTTCCTGAGTCACATTTTTTACACTACTCTTTGAGAACTGCTGGATTTGAGTCTAGAAGAAAAGTGGTACAAGTATGGCATAATGAGAAGTGCTATAAAATTAAGTATTTCTAATAAATCTAGGGATGAGGATATAAGTCAGTGGCATGAACACCTACCTGGAAAGTACACGGTCCTAAGTTTGATTACCAGCATGAAACAAAACAAAAAACAAAAAAAAAAGAAAGAGAGAGAGAGAGAAAGAGAAAGAGAGAAAGAAGAAAGAAAGAAAGAAAGAAAGAAAGAAGAAAGAAAGAAAGAAAGAAAGAAAGAAAGAAAGAAAGAAAGAGAAAGAAAAAGAAAGAAAATGTTATCTACTGAAGCCAATACATTATCTTCTGGCAGAGATGAAAGTGCTTATCTTCCTAAAAAAGAAAACATATTAAATCAAGACAACCAAATAAGCCATTCATGAAGTCATCCACAGGATCCTAATGAAATGCATCCTCTGTAATTCATAAAGTCTGCATCTTTCTAGCCCCTTTGAACCTATTCTTTTGTCAAGCAGAACATATAAAGTTGGGGATATAGCTCAGTGATAGAGCATTTGAGTGCAGAACATATATAATCACCTGGCTATTTCTGTGTCCCCTACTGCTGTACCTTATAGGACTTCATGCTCCCATACAGGACTTGTCATCTCATCTCCCCATTCATCTGACCTAAGCAGTCAATGTGCACAGCCTTTTCACCTGAAATGCTTAGCACCTGATTTCATTTGTATCACCATTAAGAGAAATTGTTCTATTCTGTCTTGTATAATTATACTTTTTATATTATTTATTAAAATGAAAGAAGTCATTGTGTTTTATTCACAATAGTTTCACTTCATTGGTTAGCCTAGTGACTTTATAAACATCAGATTTTCAATAATTTTGTTTTATTTCTGAATTATAGTCACAAGTGTTTTAAGAGCAAGGCTTATTATTTTTACTAGAGTAGTGATGCTTTTAATGGTCATATTGCTAAAATGATTTAGGAAAGAATTGACCATTCCTCTAAGCATTACTTTCTAAATCTATATAATCCTCACATAGTAATGCTAGCAAAGAATCAAACATGAGCAAGCATAATAAAATTCCAAATAAGCAAACAAAGAAATAGAAAGAAACATTTCAATAAACTCCAATTCATTTGTTAACAGTCTTTTCCCTTCTCATTTTTATAACATTCTGTTTAATAAATTTCTATTTCGGTATTCTAATCAAGTTTATAACCCATTTTACTTCTATGATCAATACTACCAGTCATTTGGTGTATTTTAGAAATATGGTAATTGAATATTATTACCAGAAATGTCCTAGAAACAGTGTAATGAGTCAGCATTCACAGCCACCTTCTTTACAATTCCAAACGATACAGTTATAGTTTACATAGTCTGTATTAATATTGTAACCAGGCTTTTTATCTGTGGGACTTCTAGTTATAAAATAAGAATTTCTATTTACATAAAAAAATACACCAACCTCTTCCTAGATTGCTTAATACGTAACATTGTATTAAGCAGTTTCTGTGTTCCCAGGTACTTAAAGTCTTCATTTATTGTATCTAATTAACTGGTTAAATTTTTCTGTATTTAGTGTATGTCCTAATACAATAAATAATTTGTTATTTTTTTCTTTTATAATTTTTTCCTTGCTTTCCTTCTTAAACCAGTGCTACAGGGATCAGAAAGACAAGCATAAAATTTCAATTATTTTTGCATTCATTTCAGGAGTGACATGGTATTTCAAATATCATTCTTCTTTTATTTGAGAAAGGAAATATGTAAATTTTGAGCAGCTTCTCTGTGACTCATAGATCAGAAATTTAGACAGAATAACCTCTCTCTCCAGAGATTGCACATATTAAGTGAAAAACAATAATATTCTCACTGGGCCTTCACCTGAAAATTAATTTTATTTACACTAACACTTTTGAAAACCCTAAAAGACTAATATTTTACATGTTCAAAGTTGTGTTTTGCCTTTTTTACTTCTGTGCCTTTACTGCAATACACAGTCCCTGACATTCAGTGATTTCTCCATATATCATATTTGTGAAAATTTATTAGTATCAGTTCTAGTATACCAACTGCTCATTAATTTTCTAGAATATTTACACAATGCAATAATGCATGAGAAATTTTTTGTAACCTAAATAGGATTCCAGACCTTTTCCTTCTCTATGAAATAAAACCCATAGTATTTTTGAAAACTATTACAATTCTGCAATGTATAATCATTCAGTAAATTCTAGTAGTAAAAACCAGACCACAGCTTACACTCTCAGAAAACAAGAGAATTTTTTCTGTGAATTAGCTAAAAGGTTAATTTCTATTTTACTATATTAAAAATAAGAATTCAATTTAAAGTGTAATACACTGGTATGATGGTTGTAGAATTTTCCTTTAGCTTCCATAGGGATTCCATTGGTAGGGATTTCACAATAACTACATAAAACAATTAAGCACACTAGTCTTTAGTTTTGTCAAAATGTAAAACACAAATAATTTTTAAAAGCTAAAAATATCAAACACCATCAAAAATGACAAAAGCTTGTCTTTAAGAATTAATTGCAATTAGAAAATCCCTTGTAAGCCCTTAACAATATCTCTCTTATAATATGGTGAAATAGAAAAAGAAACTTTCTCTTTGTCATTACAGGAATAAGATCTGACAGTCATTTTAATATCATATGACAATCATGGTCAAAAGGTCACATACATTAAATTTGATTCTATTTAGAGTTTGAAATTTGTGTAGCTTACATTTGCCATAACATCTATAGTTTCCCTAAAACTGATTTTTTATTTGGTTTTGCTTTGCTCTCTTTGTTTTGTTTTATCTAGTGTTTAGAGAGACAGAGACTCGCTATGCAGTTCAAACAGAAGATGAACTTGCTAACGTAGCTCATGCTGGCCTCAAATTCAGAGCGACCCTCCTGCCTCAGGCTCCTGCGTGCTGGGATTGCAGGCACGTTCCACTATTCCCAGCAACTTATTTTTAAATATATCATTCATTCTTGATTAATGATCTCCAGAGTAACCTATTACAAGGCATTTTCACCAAAAACCAAACTCCCAAAACATGTCAGCAAGCGTGCAGAATAACTTGAGTCTGCATACACTGTTGGTTGGAAAGTTATAGTAGCATAAAACCTGTTTCTGAAGACATCAAAACAATTGAAATCTGGTTCACAAAAATATATCTTACATTTGAATATTCGTTGCAGCAGTGCTCACAATATAGGAGATATGTGAGAAACTGAAATAAAGAATCAATTATGAATGAATAAAAATGTTATGGTATAAAACATCTGATTCAGCCTTAAAACAAAAATAAAATCCTACCATTTACAGCAGTGTACATGAACCCGATGCACATTATGCTAAGTGGAATAAGCCTGTTCACAAAAGCATCATTTTATTTCAAGATAATTTATTTAATTTTATTTAAGTGTTTTGATTACTTTTCTCTCACCGGGACAAAACACCTGACACACAAATGAAGGAAAGGCTCATTTAGCTTACAGTTTTTGGAGGTTTCGATACATAATTAGCTGGCCCCAAGGCAGGGTGACATGGCACTGGGGCAACACTTCATGGCAGCAGCCAGAGTGACAGAGGAGGACAAGCCTTTTCTCCTCCTTTGCATTGTACACAGGCCACCCCCCCGCACTACCAGCCAGGACAGTGTAACACAAAATCTCTGTTATTTAAAAAGTGAGGATCCTGGCCCCTGCTGAATCTCTCAATTATCAATCATAACACAAAGTATCTGAAAGAGTCTAATTCAAAGTACAAAAATAAGGTGGTTATTAGACAAATGATATAAAACACAAGTACAGTTTTGGTTATACAAGATGAACATTTGTTAAAGATCTGATGAATAGCTCAGTATCTAAAGTTAACAATATGGAACTGGGTACTTTAAGACGCATAGATAACCAATTTCGTGTTATTTGTTCTTATCATTTAAAAATAAGGACAGAAGAAAAATGTTGATGATAATGGATAGGCTTGCACTTAGCATAATAATGATGATGCTTCCAGTTTATGTATATGCCCAAACTCGTCTGATTCTATAAACTAAACATATATAATAGATGTTTTATTTCTTTTGTGTATTTCAATTAGAATTCCATAAAACTTTTAAAGGCTAAAAATTTTTAAGATCCCACAAGTATATCCTTACATAGTCACTCAGAAATTACTGAAGACTCAGAATTAACTGCAAGACACAGAAACATCAATATGGAATGATATTTAAGAGATTAGAATGCAAAACCTTAGTTGTATGTTTAATAGGAATCACAGGGAAAAATTTAGAAGAGAAAATGAAAACCTAGTTATTTTAATACTCTAAAAGAAATAGTTGCCACTCATTTACAGTTGTACAACATAATATATTGTTAATCGATTTCCTCGGGAAAATAATTTTTAAGATGTTATTCATTAAAATGTAATGAAATTCAGCATAAAAAGAAGTGTAATGATCAAGTTATGTTATATGCGTGCACCAATTCTCCCCCCCAAAAAATGTCCTATTTTTCATTGCAAATAAGCATTAATAAAATGAGTAAAAGCCACAATAAGTATAATTTGTGAAGCCATGATCAAGAAATAAATTGGCATATGTGCAGGTATATATAATTTGTGTATTAAAGGCAAAAATTTATTAAACAGTAATTCATAAGGTATATGATGTTAGTATGTGCAGAAGACAGTGAAAAATCTAACTTGAAGAACTAGAAAGTATAATTCCAATTAGTAGAAAGAGAAATAGGTAATGAACGAGATGAAAGTATAATAAATAAATATCTGTTATTTGGGTAATAAAATAAATCCATTTATTCTACAATCATTAAGTATGAAGACATTAAACATATGTTGAGATTTTCTTGAATAGATTAACATATTTATGAAATCTATTTTTTTAGCCAAAACATAAGTGTACTATAAAGATGGATTAATGTAGTGTTTACACAAATAAATATTTTATTATAAAGGATTATAAGAGATATAAAACAATGAATTTATCTTTATTTTATAAGATTCCTAAATGCATACTATGAAAGAGGAGGGACACAGGAAATCTTAATTAAGAACTAACCAATATCAATTTTAAATGACCTACCTGAAATTTCTCTAAATTACATTTTCCTCTATTTCCAAATTAGGTATTTATACTAAATAGTCTCAAAGGTCCATTCAGTTTTAAACATGTACAATTTAGCTCCAATAAGTCTTTAGCCCTTTTGTTACCTGTATACTTGAAATAGACAAGATTAATGGATAACCAGTTTATTCTGAAATCTTATTATGTATTTTCATTTCTTATCCAAAGAAAGCATTAAAGTAATCACTACGTAGAATCTAATTTAACTGGTACTTTTCGAAAACTATCCACTCATAATTTTTCCTATTCTAATTCTCTGATTGGGATAACAATTAGTAATGAAAACATGAGGTTATTCAAGGATAAAAGAGCCAACAATAAGCTACAAAGTTGGGAGTTATTTTCTCATTTTGTAACACAATGACAAGATAGATGAGGATTTATATATCCACACAGTAAACACTAAGGCAGCCCAGCTGTGTCCCTGGCACAGCTGTGTCTACTGAATGGACACAATATTTCTTTTTTCTCTTATTTACAGATCTAAAATACGTGTTCAGAAACATTTTTAAATCCCAGTTCTGAAGTGAAATGAAGACTCAACTGGCATCCCATTGCAAATCCTGTGTTCTGCCCCTTGGAAAACAGTCACCAGTTACTAAAGCAGATTCCCCAAGGGACTCTCATTCAGACAGATACCTTAGGTCACTTTGTTTTCACAGCCTAAAGGCCAACATGAAAATAAACATATGTATGTGTGAATTGTTATTAAATATATATAGGGTACTTGAAACACAGTTATTATATAAATTTGCAATCCTCCAAAATATAACTTACTATTTACATTCTCAACATTTCAAAGTAATACTATTATGCTTCAACAACGGGGTCAACTGTGCAAGTCTAAAATTATGAGATTGTCCACAAAGGATTTTTAACTTGTTATATTGATGTTCTTTATATTCGATCTCAAATTTGTGAAATCTGTTTCGTTGTCACCAGTGGAAGGGTGCCCTCTTACATTCCCTCTTCAGAACAGTGGCTTGCAGGAACACTGGCGCCTGGCAGATGCCAGTTATTTTTCTCTCTGGGAACCCACTACCCAGGCCCCAGTTAGAGTCCTGGCCACAGTCCTGTTTGCTGGTAGCACAAAGCTAACACGCGACAGCTTCTAACGCGCTGGTAAAACAAGAGAGCCTTCCGTTTCCCAAAGGGTTCCATGGAAAGAGCAGAGGTGTCCTTTGGTCTGTCTTAGGTTTTTGCTAGTGGTTTGAGTTTCTCTAAAAAATGACTTTCGTAGAATCATCCAAATTAATTCAGTTTCTTAGGGAAGGCAAACCACACACAAAACTGGTGCCAAGAGTAATAATAAAGAATGATGCTCTCACGTGTTATTAGACCCGATAACTAGCTGGCTGGTATTTGAGGTCATCTTATATACGAGAAAATTAATCCTCAAAACAGTTCGCGAGCATTTTTCATGACAGATGTAATTATAATAAAATTCCTTACTTTTTAATTATTCATGGTAACTCTTTGAATTGTGATAACCCAACATTGGCTCATAAACTTCTGTATAAAGGAAAACAAGTTGTAAATAAAGTTGGTATTTACCCCACACTCAGAAAATATATTCTTATTTTGTTTAATGTGGATAATAGCACATAAGGATAAGTCCATTATCTGAACAACAGTTTTCGTATTTTATTTTATGTGTTCAATACTTTTCTGGGCCAAAGCAGTAAAGCAAATGTGCTATTATTGATTTAAGGTGAAATAAAATATCAGTTGATTAGGAAAACAGAAACACTAGGAAATGAAATATAGGCTTTCTACTACTTTGTTAGAGCTGTGTATTTAATTTTGATTAAGATTTGATGAAGCCCATTGACCGTGCTGATGGAGAATTGCTTTTATTTTCCCTTTCTGCTACCTAGATGGGCTTGCTCTATTCATTCTCCTTTTCTTATCTGTACAAGGAAAATCACTTCCTTCTATCAAAGAACTAGCCACAAAGCCAAGTGCCATCATATATTTTATTACTGAATATGAAGTAGTATATTTCAAGTAATATATGTTCTGCACAGATGTTTGCAATGCTTAAAGTTAAGGGAAATATGTGTTTTACACCACATATTTTTACTCTGTACTTCATTTATCTGTACACTTTATGAAATAGCTTTGGTTTATAGACTTTGGTCACTGTTTTCAGCAATAACAACTTCTGTCTTTATGAGAAAGACATTCATAAATAGCTTCTAATTAACCTTTAACCAAAAAATTCACTGTGATGATCTCTTTGTGTATCCAATGTGTGTGAGATACACTTACACAGATTTCTACAACTTGATTGGTTTGAATGATTCCTTATTAAAGACTTAAATGTAAAATTCATGTCATGAGAAAGGACCAGATACATTTTGTGAGTTACAAATATCAGTGCCCTGTAAAGGAGTGGAAAATATGGAATCTATACTATGCTTTTCATTTATATATTTTATTCTTCCTTATTCGTAAAAGTATATAGCCAATACCTTTTTACTAAACATACATTTTTAAGCCAAAACTTAAACACTGAAAATTTTGAATATATGTTCATCTCTAAACATTTGTATGTACACAAATATTATATGAATGCGTATACAATTTTAATAGAATTATAAACAATTATAAACAATTCTAGTGTGGTTTGAATATTTTTTACATTTTTCTTCATTATTCACTTTTGTCATTGCTTCTCCTGTCTTCTATACCCAGGTTAAGTAACTGAATTATATCCATTTTCATGCTTACTTAATTATCTAAACATCTTAATTTCTGTTTATCTTACAAAATAGGTTATATTGCCTTCAAAATATAGGAAAATTGCAATGGAAAATATACAACTAGCAAAAATAATTGCACAATAACATTTCAAATTCTTGAAGAAAAAAAATTCAGGAAAATGTTGTACAAAAATTCTTTAGACCTCAAATAAAATTTTACCTTTCAAACTCTAATATTAATACTCGTTTTCATTTAGTAAGTTGGTAAATATACATTTTCATAAATTAATTTTCTCACAAGAACATCTTGTTCTTCATGTGTGGCTTCTGTATAGTTTCCCTCCAGTGAACAGTGATATTCAGATAAATAAGTGGAGTAAGAATCCAGTCCATTTTGATAGAGTACGGCATTGACAAACTGTCTTCATGGACTTGTATATTATCCCTATTTGACTCTTTGAAAATCTGTATTGATGTTTTAAAATTTTTATTAACTGCAATGATTAAAACAAAACAATAGTGATTACATTAGTCTTAAATCAAAAATAAGATAAGTTACATATATCTAGTATTCATTTAAAGTTTATGAAAGTGATTGACATTTATGCACATGGCAATGAAAAATACACTAATGCACAAGGGTGTTGTAAAGTCCATTGATCATAGGATTGGGTGACCTTCATTTGAAGGGTGTATTAAGAATTAATAACAATTATCACTTGATTAGTAACATTATTATACAATTAATAGCAATAATCAACAATGATTATTATATAATTAATAACAATAATCAGTAATCAATAAATAACAATACTTATTAATAACATCTCCACTAATTGAAATGATATAAATTATTATTTCATTAGTTTGTAAAATTTTAAAAAACAGTATATAGAATATGCATATTAAAACTCAATCATTATATGATTTTCAGTGATAAGGAGGAAACTCTGGTCTGTGTTTTGAAAAGTGTATTATTTTTAGGTCTAGAATAGTTGATGTCCAAAGCATGTTCTTTTAAATATATGAAAGAGAATAATAATACAATGTTTAAGATTACAAATCTGTTTCAAATTCTAAGCCCACTATTATAAATAATTCACTATATTTTGCGAGTAATTTAATTTTTGTGTGCTTCAGGTACTTCTGTACAGTTGACAAAAAGATTGGTAAACACACAGAACCACTGTGCAAATTTAAATTGAACAGCTTTGTTTAATAAAAAGAGCAGTTGCTAGAAAATAGAAAGCATTTACTAAATATCAATTATTGTTAGGAAATTCAGGTAACTGTTAAAATTTGCATCTGAGCAAACACATGCTTGTGAGTCACAGGAAGGAAGAAACGTATAATTTCTTCCATTGTTAAAAGTAATGCAAGAACATTTTACCGAATCTGTCTAATGCCAACTGACAAATTGATTGCACAAGTTAAAGAAGAACAAAAATCTATAAAATACAAAAGGCAATGATAGATGATCTGTGCAGAAAAAAACATGATATAGAAAAAGAAATAATTTCTAAAAGCTGTAGTGCAACGTTTCTCTGAAGGACACTGTTTCTCTTTGTTTGGGGGCATTTGCGATGTGGCACCGTGTGTGCTGGAGGAGCCTGCGCTGGAATCTAGACAGGATTTTCTGCATCTGCCAACTTGAGTAGGGAAAGAGCGGATCTTGATCTTTTAGCATTATAATCTAGCACTGACAGTGAAATTCTGGTAAGCAGTAAAACACAGGGACATACAGCAGTAAAGAGAAAGAAAATGCGATTCAGCTCTCAATAATCAAAATTTGTTAGCTTCCTGAATTCTACTAGATTAGACAGTTTAGAAATTTCTCAAATTTAAGAAATGATGCTGTCAGTTTTTTATCTTTGTAGTCGAAGAAAATTTGTTTCTGAGTGGTTAAATTTTTCTTTCCGGTTGTCTTAGTCCATTCTCTCTTTCTGTAATTAAACACCAGGACTAAGAGTGCACAGCTCTGCAGTCCGAGAGCGTGGAGCGAGGATGTGCGTGGCATCTGATGCCACCTCTCGCAGCCCCAGAGCATGGCAGAGAGCATCAGAGGGTCACGGAGAGGACGCCGGCTAATTCAGGTTTCTCTCTTCTTAGAAAGCTGCCTGTGTCATTCTGGAGGCCCCACGGCCAAGGACTGATTTTATCCTAGGCACGTCCCAGAGGTCACACTTCTAAACACCATGAATACATGAATATGAAGATCACTTTTCCAAAACATGGCTTTCTCCTGGACAGTATCACATGGAAATGAGCAACGATGGATTCGCCTCTGTTTTGAGGATCTCCAGTTTTTGCCTTCAGGGTGGACATCGTCTCCTGGCTTCTAGCACAGACTTTGTGGCTTCTGACTCACATCTTTCAGCCTTGAGGCATAGATTCCTCAGTGCTGTGTCATACAATCTTCAGCTTCCCATTGCAGACCCACTGGCCTCCTGATACGAGCTTGTGCAGGCCACTGCAGAGAACCCCAGAGCTTGGACTGGTAGCGGTGGTCTCCCTGTGCAGACGCCCTCTTCCCCACCCAACTCTGCGGCCGACCATCATAGGCCAAACCTGTAACTTCTTATACGTTTGTATATCTTGTGTTATATCTGTTTCTCTAGTACAACACTGACTGATACATCCTCACAAATGCAACACCAGTGTCATTTGTCAAACTGAGTCATAGAAAGTACCTTAGTCCATCCCCTCATTGGGGAGACACAATGGCTTAACCCACAGTTTAGAACATGGGAGATTTGTTTTTACTCTTGGTTACAGTGTGTGTTGAGTTGGCTCTCAAACGGGGACAGCTTGGCAGAGGCTAACAGCAAGAAGAACCACTCATATCACAGTGATCAGGAAGTAGATAGAGGAGAGACGACCTGGTGAGGGGGACACACCTTTCCAGGCCACGCTTCTCTCAGTCCCTCTAACCAGGCCCCACCTCCTAACAGAAGTCTGCTGTAGAGTCCCCATAATCCATCTCCTGCATGCTCCACTCTGAATGCATGAAGGTTTGACAGTCCAGGTCCAACTACAACAGAAGACATGACACAATGCATTAAATTTATAGTAACACAAGATTCTCAGTGGGTGCTGGGGAGAAGGTAATAAAAATGGTTACCAGCATGCAGCAGGGAACTTCATGAAGTCATTGTAAAAACTCTCAACTTGATTTTGGTGTGTATCAAAAGTCTGTATTATGTTTTTCATGATTTCTTACACTTGCAATTGGTGAATAATTTTGTATACAAATCATATTTTTTAAAAAGAAGACTTATACATAAGTTTTTATACTTGGTCCCTGTAGTTTTTTTGGATTTTTCCTCTATATCTAAAAATGTCATCATCACAACTACTCTGTTTAAGACCGTATCTCCCATTCTTCTTCTATATTCTTAATTTTAGCCTCTCTCACCTTCCCGCTGGGAGTAACATCTATCCTACTATTTAACCTTCACTTCAAATCATTTACTTCTTTAGGTTATGTCATGCACTTTCATAAATGCTAGCTCTCTACTTTCTCTCCTTTTTTAAACTTGTATATGGTTTCAACTGTCAAGCTACAATTCTACAACTCATTATTTTGTTATTTCATCAAATTTTGGTTCCCAATAAATAACTGTGAATTGATTTACACACTGATAACTATTACAGCTTTTACTAAAGTGCCTAATGATTAATTCTTAGTATGTTGTTTTTCTTTCATTTAAACAGTGTCCACATTTTGACAAATAGTTTGACACTGTAGAGGAAATATATCACATGTTTAAACTTTCTCCTTCCTGAGAAATCTAATCATACAGCATTCTTTACAAAAGTACATTTTCTATTTTCCAAATTTGTGCTTGGTGACTTAGATATGACATGATATGAAACTATGCTTTAGATTTGTATGAATTTTCATCATATAATTTACTCATTTGAAATAATGGCACTTAAGCCTAAGGTTTGTAAATGGGCTTTTCTAATTTTCCACAGTGCTTCCCGCTCAACATTCCAAACTTGGAAAACCCAAAATATTGGCCAGTTATAAAAATGTACTTTCCTTCAGTTGATTCATGTTTCTTTGCCTTAAGGGCCAATTATTTTTTACAATATCCTACTTTTGTGTTGTGACTCCTTAAATTTTTATAGAAATGTAATTTGAAGTGTGCCTATAACACAGAATTCTGAGCTCATTTTTATTGTGCATGCTTTCATCACTGAGAGAAAATGATACCCACTGTTAGAAGCAAAGAGCTTCTGTCTTAATGTGAGGAGTCTCGTTTCGGTAAGAACCAGAAGCAGTCTGTGTCTCCTACCGCTGTGGAGTTCTCTACTTTTTAATTGTAAGCAACATAGAAGCAGAATCTCTGTCCTGTTTTCTAAGGTTCATTGATAGTGTTTCTCTATAAATTAACTGCTGTAAATTACACTAGAACATAATATGTATTGGGGTGCATTTAAATCATAAAAATATATGTATTAAAACTCAACTTACAGTAGGATTTTATAATTCAATGAATTTCTGAGCTTGAAACATGTTAATATTTGGTTAGTCAATTTGAAAGATCTCCATACATATATTTTTGTTTATTAATGCATATAGTTGAATTTTGTTTTGCCTATTAAACATAGTATTTAAAATCAACACAAACAATAGCATGACTCATAGACTCTATTGTTTTCTAGTTTTATTTAAAATATCAGTAACTATGTATGTAAAGTCTACTTTGCAGGCACTATAATAGATGAGTTGATAATATTCAATAACGTGATCATATTTAGAGATTAATATGTACTAAGTATCTCAACTGTTCTCCTTGTTAGGCATTTAAACATATTTAAGAATTTTTCTATCAGAAAATATCAGGCCCATTTATTCTTTTTACATTACAAAGTTTAAGTCTGATTGAAAACCTAAATATATCTTTCACTGATATTTGTTGCATTCTGGTACTAAAAAATTGTGAACATATATTTCTGGAATTCCAGAAGTTAGTAATTAAATATCAAACTTTCAGACTATGTCTCTTCCTATCATATTGTTTCTTACTGGCTTTAAAATACAGCTTATTATCTTGGAATGCAGTTTAGAATGCTACATTTTCAGACATATTCTTTCTATATGCGTCTTCTTCATGATTAATGCTATAGTCACATTACACTTCATTTTTATAATCAACAAATTTTAATCTTACTTACAATTAGTATCACATTCCATTCCTTATTCTGGAATGTTCTTTGACTTCCTCTTTAAATATTTCATTCATCATGGTAGGCTAAGCATCATTAGTAAACTGTCCATAATTTTTGGAGCTTATATTCACCTGCCAAAGTGTCAAAATGACCAAAAAAAGAGTATCACTGTTCATCAGTGTTACTAAAGACGACACAGACCTCATGTCTTTCCAGTTTGCAGGAGCATAGAAATGAGGAAAAATAAAGATGGAAGAATTGGTTTCATACACACAAAGTCTTCAGCAAAACAGCAACACACTTCATATCCGATTATTCTGCATTGAACAAGCAGGTCTGGTCCACGCTAACATAAACAGGTAAGGAAGTACAATTCTTCATTCATTGTATGGAGCAAAATATCGACAAGTAGTAAAATCTACCAAATTTTCCAAAAAACTACTCACCATTTCAGTTTAATTTCAACTTACTTGAATTAAGAAGCAGTTGATGAGGACTTATACATTGTTGATGACTCTTTTATGCAGTATTTTAATGTGAGAGCTCTCGTTTCAACAGGAATAGGAGGCAGGCTGTGTGTTTTCTGCCCGTCTTGAGTTCCATATGTTTTATTACACTGTAAGTGACATGGAAGCAGAATCTCTGCTCTGTTTTCATATTTATTTATTCCATTTGCTTGTCACAAAGCCTGAATAAAGTACTCGTCATTAAATGTTACTGACTAAATAAGTGAATTTCTTTTACATGGATTATTGAGCATTTAGAATAATGTTGCACATGACATTAGTCATTCTATGTTTGCAACTGTTCCAATTGTTTTAAATACTTCAAAGCAATATGACTTTTAAAATTAAGGTTTACTGAAGTAAAAATAAGGTGAATGGCATCTTAATATCAGTTTTTTCAGATAACATTTTAACTAATATGAGGAAAAAGTTATGTTGTATACATGTTTTCTTGAAATAGTTTATTTTTATCAATCACTGAAAATGAACACATGCAAAATATATTTTGAAACTCTCTAAAACATACAGACAGTACATCCCTACAAAGTTTGTGAAATCTGCATTAAATTTATGTTAAACTTCATGATTTTAAAAAGTGAAAAGAACAATAGTCCTTGTTAATACACATGTAAAGTCCTTTAATATCTCACCTAATTTAGAACAGCAGTATATCAAATTAGCAACACAAAAGCAATAGTCCCGTTTCTTTTAAGAATCAAAACCATCTTTCCATTCTATTGCAATGTAACTAAAAAAAAAATTAGTAGTGTTGGTGCATAACCCTAGCTAGAACTAATTTTTATAAATAGAACATGCATAATCTATACCATATCTAACAATAGACAACTCACAAATTACATTTAAATGTTTCACAGAGAAATATATGCAAGCCATAAAAAAGTGTAAAGTTTTTAAAAATAAAAACCAAAATCAAACTATTAAAATCATTATGTAATCTTACCAAATATCCCTTCCAGTACCAGTACATCTGTTTTTCTGTCTAGATCAGTGATCCAACTGATTCAATTTTACTACAGGTTCAAAGGTAAGAATTTAGCTCTGTGTTTCTGCACTTGCTTAAGCAGTTTTCCTAACACCATATTTAGGATGACTCTAAATTAGTTTTACATTTGACAGATGATGTATTTATTATGAAGAGCTTGATAAGAGTTCTTATATTTCTCAGAGTCTACTGGGATCTGTTCTAACACATTTAAATCATGCATCCAGGCACTAGCATTTGATAATTTCATTATTAAACAGTGAAGTCATTTTTCTATGTTGTTAAAAATTAGACTGATTTAATATATATACATATATACACATATATTAAGTATATATAAATATAAATATACTTAATATACATGTATATATATATATATTATATATACAATTCATACCAGATTTAGTGACTTCATTTTTTCTGAGTATGTATTTTTCTTTTTTATCTGCAGAGAATAAAATAAATTCATGATATCTCATCCTAGGCACTCTAGGCATGAGTTATATTTTAATGAAAACTGCATAACCAGACACATTATTTCAGAAATGGTCAAATGTGAACATTAAAACAAAGCCAGGATTTCCTAAGCTACACTCCAAGGTACCTCACCACTGACTGTTTCATTTTTCTTAAATTTCTTTAATTAGACTTTTAATACGGGCTGTTTTAGTCACTTTGATTGTTGGATTTCTTTCAGGCCTTTCATGACACTCTCTCATATTCCAACACTGTTCTGTTTTCACCGTGGATCTTTCTAGCATAGAGTCGGGATTCATTTCTTCCAGTAAACTGTCATATCCTTCCACCAGCTCTGCGCACTGTCACAATTTGTACTCTGTGTTGATTGAAACGTGCATATATTTAGCTTTTACTAAGGAAAGTTGTGGTTATTGATACAATTTTTCCAATAAATTCTTGTTCTGTTTGTTCTTTTATCATTTTGAAAACATATCCTAAGCTGCAAGTGGATTGGAACATAATTTGCTATTGGTTAATTTATTTCCATTGTCAGATTTGAAATTTTTCTGTAACTTTTAATTCAATTAGCATAAGTATTTCCACAATTCAAGTAACTCAAAGAGAACGTGTCCATCTAATATATGCTTTTTAAAGTTTAAATATTTATTACAATTATTCTCATACAGAACCTTGATGAACTTTTCATTTTCAATCAAAATTAAGATCTATTTATAGAATCAGAATTTTATTTTAAGGTTTATTAAAGTATAATTTATGTACAAATGTACTCCAAGTTAATACATGCAGCTTTTTTAGGTTTAGACATATGAAATCACCTGTGCTACCATATTAGATTCAAATAGATAAGCATTTCCATCTTCTTGAAAAGTTTCCCTATATACATGCTTTGGGGTTTAATGAGATGAGATAACATGAAACCTGCACTCAAGATACTGTGAGATAAACAACACAGTAGTTATAAACTTAGACATTACCCCATTACCCTATAGAACAGACATCTAGTAAGTATTCATTTGTTCTCTCTCTCTCTCTCTCTCTCTCTCTCTCTCTCTCTCTCTCTCTCTCTCTCGTCTTTTGGAAACAGAGTCTCACTATGCAGTTCAGGCTGGCCATGGGCTCACTTTGTAGCCCAGGCTGGTCTGGAACTTGCAATGATCCTCCTGCCTCAGCCTCCCAAGTACTGGGAGTACAGAAGTGTGCCACCCTTTCTAATAAATATAACTTCATACTTGAACAACAATTTCTTATTCCTTCCTCCTTTTTTGCCTTAGAAACCACCATTTTATTCTGTGCTTCAATGAATTTTTCTATTTTATATATTTTCAGTTGGGTTTCTGATACTGTAAAACATGCCAAGATAATGAATTTAAAATGAGAAAAGGTTTACTTTCCCTTAAAGCTTTGGAGGTTGCATTTATCATTTGTCATTTATCATTTTGAATCTGTAGCAAGGCACAAATCCATGGTGGTACACTACGGATGAATGAATTATATTTACATTTCAGTGGCAAGAAAGTGAAAGAGAGAAAAACAGAAGAGACCACCATTCCATAGTCTCCTCACAGCAGTGCCTCCAATGACCTAGAAATGCCCTGGTCTCTATCTCTTAAAAGATTCTCACAGATTCTGGTAGAGCCTAGCTGGAGACCAAGTCTCTAGCATGTGGCTCTTTGGGGGACACTTAGGATCCAAACCATTGCAGAGATCTTGAGTACCCAAAAGCATACAGTAATGAGTCTATGATGATTGACATGTTTCCCTCACCGTAATGTTGTCTGTTTCCTTTGTTATAAGTAGCTGTACTTCCTTCTTTTAAAAAATTAAATAATATTACACATACTATAGGGTATATAATATTCTATCTAATATAGCATATTTTCTTTATCCACTCATCTGTACGTGCACAGTTGCTTTGCTTCCATACTTTGAGTATTGTGAACAATGTTCGAATGTACATGGACAAGCATTTAAAAACTAATTTTATGTTTCTCTAATATTTAATAAATTTTCATTGAATATAAAAATTCATGTATCAAGCCACAATGTGCACCCAGAACATACTTAAACTTTTATATTAATAATTTATTACTTCTCTGAGGTAATGCTGGAAGGTATGTAAAATTATTTTCCATGTTTCATAGAAGGCAAAAAAGGCTTAATGAAGAAAATGTAACTTGTTTAGAATTACTTATGAATTTTTGACTCTGGAATTACCGTTGTAGTGGATTATTTTAACTAAAATAAACTATTCTTGTTAGATTTTATAGTAAAGTGTTGTCTTTTATTTTTTGTATCCAAAATTATTCTTAATTAATTTTTAAATACTGCCACTAAAATCATTTTTATCTCCCTGGGTAACACATTGGCAATATTTTCACAAAAAAATTCTTCATGTCTTTAGCTGGGCATGGCAGTGTGCACTTATAATCCTAGCACTTGGGAGGCTGAGGCAGGAGGATTATAGCAAGTTCAAGACCCACCGCGGCTGCAAAGTCAGCTCAAAACCAGCCTAAACTGCGTAGTGAGACCTTGTCTCAAAAAAAAAAAAATCAAAGTTTTTAATGATGTCCTAACCCTAAAAATGATGCAAAGACATAAATCAATTTGAGGAAAATCATGAAAAAAGTTATTTTTTAAAATAAGACAAATATTGAAATCTAGTAATATGCTTGATTAAAATTATAAATAATGTTTGAGCAGCTGTGAAACCGCTTGATAATGGAGTACACTTTTCAGCCTTCCATCTGCAACCCATTGGCCTCCTGATATGGGCTTGCACTGCAGTGAGCTCCAGAGCTTAGACAGAACTCATCAGCCTGTAGCATGAAGACACCCTCTGCATGCTTCCTTATCCAACTCTGTGACTGACGGTCCTAAGCCAGTCCTGTAATTTCTTTCACATTTGTGTATCTTGTATTACAACTACTTCTCTAGTAAACCCTGACTAATACACCCAATGACATTTTATCTCAGTGCAAAAGCACTGAATGGAGCCTAGGGATTGTGCAAAAGCAAACAAACAGTGGTATGAGGGAACTTGGTATCAAAATACAATAAAAATACACAGAGCAAGAGGGACCAGTTGAGAAAACTTTGAATGAGTCTCAAGATTTTAAGGAGAATAAAAGGTAAACAGCAACAAGCTTGACGCAACATAAACTACATACTGTAAATGACAATAATAGGTCAATAAGGTGTCATGGTTTATGTCAGAGGCCCCCAAACCCCATGAATTATGGACTAGACCAAATCTAGTTTTTGTGATTCGTTCATTGTCTAGTGCTGGGATTGGTGGTGTGAGTGTTTCACCTGCCCAAGGATGGAACCAGGAAATGATGTAAGGGCAGGAAGAAGGCGTGTCTCTCTCTTGCTGGTTTCTGCCTTGCTGTTTGCAGCTGCCATGGACTGCAGCCCCTCCATGCCTCCCTGCCTTGCAGCCAACTGAGTATGGACTGAAACCTCCAAAACCTGTAAGAAATAAACCTTTCCTGCCTTCATTTTGGGTGTCTGCTATTTTGTCCCAACAACGAGTAAAAAGTAAGACAACAGGTGTATCAGTTACATCAAATGTGACACTCAGGTGGTAGACGTCAATAATAGTAGACGTTCTGTATGGGGTGAATTGGAGCATTAATAATCTGCGATTTCTGATCTGTTTTGTTGTGAATCTAAAACTCTACTAAAAGTAAAAATAAATAACAAATTTAACATAAGATTTTATTACAGACATGAGAGTGAAATACCATGCAAATGACATTTTAGTTAGAAATGTAGGAAAACTTGATCATGAAAGAAAGATAAGCTGTGAGAGAAGGGACACGGACAGAGTACACACTACAGTACGGTCATGGGAAGTTTGGATTTTAGATTCACAGTGGCTATTTTGCACTTGCATCCACTTTTATGTTACCATGTAAAACAAACAAGTGAAAATGTGGGCTGATTAGATCATGTATTGGATTAGAATCATCTTGAGAAACACAAGTTATTTTCATATTAGCAATGAATCAGATGTCTAAGCGGAAGGTTGGTAGTATAAAAATGCCTTAGTTTTAAAATATATTTTAACTATTAAACCATTTAAATTACTCAATATACTATTTATTTCATGTGGGAGTAGTAAGTTGAAGATATTGTTTAAATTGTTTTGTATCATTTAAATGTAATAACTCCTCTGAGGATGTGACATTCATATCCAAAGAGATCAAATAGTTTCTTTTTAAAAAAATTTTTATGATTTTGAAGATAGTAAAATACAACCGAACAAGACCAATTGAGAGAATGCAGTGAAATTGGTACAGAAAATCACAGCAGGTTACCGGGATAACAGTAATAGGTACCATAGTATATCTCATTATCCTCACAATAGTTGTCCTTTCAATCAGGTATAGCAAAACCACACCAAATACAGAACATTGTAGAACTTATCAAAGCACAATATTGAATAGAGCAATACAATTAATCAGAACAAAGCAAAACAGTGATAACAGTATTTGCCTTCAAAGAGATAGTGGAAGGAAATCCTCCGTATTTGCTATGTTGCATATGGTCAACCTCCCAAGAGATGCTCAGACCTCTGGCTCCCATTTGCTAATGGGGTGGGGGATGGGATGCTTCATTCTCAGCCCACTGCTTACGAGGGAGGTGAGCAGGTTGCTTTCTTTCCCAGTGCCTTAAGTTCCAACGTGGTGTGGATCTTGGGAGATGCTGCTGGTTCTCTTCCTGGGATGCCCACCACTTGCTCAAGCCACGGCTGCTTACCAGGGAAGTGAGTAGGTTGCTTTGTTTCCCAGTGCCCTAAGTTCCAACATGGTGTGGATCTTGGGAGATGCTGACTGGTTTTCTCCCTGTAGCACCCACCACTTGCTCGAGACATGGCTCCAAATAGTTTCTTCCAGACGACTGCTATGAATTTTATAAGCATCAACAAATGCATTATATAAATACGATAGTCATCTAAAGGACAATATCACATCATTCACTGAAGACATGGAATAAATGTTAAATGTTCTGAGGAACAGATTGTCTTTGTATTGTGTACAAAATTAAACATTCAGTACAATGTGGATGGTGAAGTTATCTGGAAATTTATGCTAACCAACATCATCTAACAATCCACATTAGGGCACTTGCAATATTTTGTACTACATTTCAGCCTTATCAAAATGAAGAAATTGGTACATGAGGGCCATCTGGTATATTTTGGCAAAGCACAGCCCTAATTGCATAATGCTGTAGGAAATAGGGACATGTGCTTAGTGTAGCATTTTATCCAAAGTGAATAATCCTCTCCATTATAATCTTGAAATTATACTAATTTGCTGTGTCAGATTTTGTGGAGTACTCTTTAATCTCTGTAGATTTGTTTTTGTGAGCTACTAAGAACTAACAAATTTCTGTTTTTCTGCAAAAATAAAAATACCTTTTGAAGCACACATATACAAACACATATACACATAAAGAATAAAAGCAAATAAAAATAGACAAAAGTTTAAATATAATGAGAAAAATATTTATTGTGTTACTTCCACAAAGTTTCTTAGTTCAAATACTCAGAGGTTTGGACATACTTTGGATAGTTTTTTGTAAACATATATAAATTTTCTATAGTTGCATCACCCTATATATAAAATTTCACAAGTACATTTGGTAAGAAATTTTATACTTGTTTTAAAAAAATTTGCCCTTTTGAAATTTTTATCTTTTATTATTAAAATATGCAAATCTATCATGATACTCTTGACTGCTATATAAACTTCCATTTTATGTTACATTAAAAGTCAGAAGTTATTCAATTCAAACTACAGGATATTATAGCATAGACATTCCCATTCCACAAGGAGGAGAGAAAACAATATCACATAAGACTGCTTGAGAATGTGTGTATTATTTGACTCCATGTTCTGCTTTCTGGACAAACTATAGTAGGTATTAGGCCCCCGAGTTCGAGGAGGCCACCCCTCTCAGGTTCAGAAGTTGCAGCTGGGTCTCTCTACCTCTCTTACAGAATCATTAAATGCTGGAGAATCTACAGTGATGGTGTCGTAAACGTAGAACTGAGCCCTGGCTCTTGCAGACATTCTGGTGTCTAGAGGACTTCTGGTGCACGTTTGCCCCTGAAGTTCTCTGAAAGTTCAGTGAAATCATCTGTTGAAATGTGTGTTGAGGAAATCATGCAACCACTCATCTTCCAGTACACGTGTATGCAGAACATGCACCGTGAGGGTGCCATCCGGGCCAGACGCTCGTGCCCCCGAGCACGGGCTTGAGCTCTGACGGGGCTGCTTTCACCACGGCTGGGCCAGTTGACAAGTGCTGAGTGGAATGTAAAGACTTGAGACTTGAGAAAGGTTTGGTGACTTAACACTGAGATCCTACAAGTGCTTTGAATCCCTCATCTTCAAAAGTTCTGCCACAAATGCGGGAATCAAACGTCTGTAGACCCTAGCCAAAGAGCTCACTGGTAATAATGAATAATATAGTAATTACAGACAGACGAAGCAGAGATATGAGAGAGTAGTAGAAAGCAGCAAAACCAAGGATTGCAAAATCATAATGCAAAGATAAGTGTAACTGACTGCCAGTTCTTTGTATGCTGAACTTTTGTCCTTCCTACAGTTAAGTATGATGTCAGTACTGTAGAGATGTACGATAAACCCATTTTCACTTGTGTAGTTTCTTATTCACATTTAAGTTTCTTTTTAAGACTACAAGATAAATCATTTTGCACATTGAATAAGGAAGGGTATTTTTGTCATTCATTTAAAGATAATGTAATCTACAAAAAATTGGATTTTATATATATATATATATATATATATATATATATATATATATATATAGCCTCTGTCATCTCTGTGCTGTGTTCAAATTAACAGACTTTTATAAGATTCCTCCTTGACGACTGAGCTATTTCATACCTATAAATGTAACTAGGAACTCAAGACAGAGTTCAAGCTCATGACATTGGAAGAAAATTTAAATTACACTCAGTTATAGTCCAACTCCTGAGCTGTGATGTTTCTTAGATTTTCTCTCTACTGTTCTTACATTGATTCAGGGTCAATGGGCTGGTGTAGGTCATGCTTCTGAAACTTTGTAACAGAGAGACTTTTCAGGTATAACTCTAAGAAACTACTCTTTTTAAGAGCCAGTGTCTTCAGACTTCTAAACCAAATGTTTATGAATATATCCATATCGTATATAATTTTCTATAATAAGGCTTCTTTTAAAAAATGTTTTATGCCTGTTAAAATAGTATGATAGAGGAAGTAAATATGTTACTTTTA
The DNA here is from genome assembly GCA_004027295.1 of Dolichotis patagonum. NCBI lineage: Eukaryota > Metazoa > Chordata > Mammalia > Rodentia > Caviidae > Dolichotis > Dolichotis patagonum. Next base: position 285,872 of record PVJX010000303.1, read on the forward strand.
GTTGCTTAAACTCCTTGGCTCAATTAAGTTATGCTACAGCCTAATAAGCAAAATGTAACTGAAAATTATGAAACACCATGATCAAACTAATTTGCCGAAGAAATAATCAAAATTCTTTACCTCAATTTTGTTACTGTTTTAGGAACCCAGCATCTCAACTGGCTCCCTGTATTGAATCATAACCATGAGTAACTAGCAACTAGTAATTACTTGTCTCAAAACACAGCTGAAATGACATAATGCAAATGAAACAGCTAAAATGATGCATTCCTCTGCTTCCCTACCCTTTTCAGAATGTAATGTTATGTGCAAAAATCATTCAGGTGTGCTCTCCTGAGACTTAACATTTAAGAGATTTCTTCAACATTACAAGGCTGGGAAGATTTTTCCAGGAAGTTAGATAAATGGCTTTTCTAAGTACACCAATATGGCATATTCATACCATGTTTGTTTTAGGGACCTTTCCAGGGATGAGGACAGTGTACTTGTGAGGATTTTATAAGTGGTGATATCCTAAGTATACTCTTTGGGTGCCTGGGTATCAACTGTAGTCATAGTCTATTTTTTCCCTGAGTCCAACTTTTAATCCACTCCATAGTTTCTAGAAGCTGCTATTTCACCTGCCCAAACCTCCTTTTGTCTTTTTTTTATTTTATAGTTAAAAAAATAAAAACAATGGAACAAAAGTTCAAAATAAGACTTTAGGAGAGTAACAATGGTAAGCACATTATACATTGTTATCTTCGAAGTAGTTCACATATTACAAGATAAGCATGAAAAATTGATCAAACAATATAGGCACAAACCTTTCTTTTCAATAAAATAATATCAATTAGTAGTACAGCTATACACTATTTTGTGTATATATATATATATATATATATATATATATATATATATATATAGCTCTTCAATGAATCAGAGTTTGCTTCTTATGCTTAGGAATGAAGACTCTGATTTAGTTTTAGAATATTACCCACATGCTTCCTCTTAAAATCTCTATTCATTATTTTTAAAAAAAATATGACCTACAAATTTGTAATAGTGTATGTATTTCTAATAGCATAAAGCAGAACTGAACAAGAGACAGAGTGTTTCCTAGATGTGTTAATTTTCTTGAGAAACAATATCTTGTTTTGCTTCTGAGTACATGCGAATGTCCTCCCAAAACACAATTTGCTTTTAATGTTTCCTACTTCTTTATTCTTTCTCTCTTTTCCTACAAAAATCTCTTGAAGAAGAAGTATTTTCATTGAGATTATGGTAATTTGCTTTTCTGTATTAATATTTTATCTTCAACTCTATTAGAAATGTAGGAAAATATAGTTAGGTATAAAATGAGATATCATTTCTTAGACAATATAACTGAAGTTACTTCTTATTAAATGCATGCAAAATAATTCTGTGTTTTTAGGTATTAAGATTTTCATCCCTACCCCTAGAGCATATGTCAGGCTTTTATAAAGTTCTGCAGGATTCACCTAAGCCTCTCAAATAGAGCAGTAAGCCTGAAAGTTTTTGTAAAGTATTTATTTGTATAGTTTTTGGTGACTGATTTAAACACACATCCTATTAAAAAATTTCATACATATTCTTTTAATCACATAGCAGTACTATGATATTCACATATATTTAATCAACAGAATTTGTAATGTAATTTTCTAATTTATGAAACAAGACTATGACATTGATTTTAAGACTTATTTCATTAAATTAGCCAGATTGTTAAATTCTTCATGCCAAACTTTCTTATTCTACAGTGAGAAAACTAATATTTCTTTATTTATTGTGAAATTATGCAATTTATTGCATATTACTTTATGATATATATTGTTTCAATGTTATATTCTATTGTTTTAGGATATGGTACATTTTTCAATGTTTTGCTTCAAATCTGTTTTGATGACTAGTAGGAACTATTTAGTTATATCTCACCTTTATGTAAAAACCACATTAAATTTTATGTAGAGTACTGTATGACTAGGATGTATGAGTGAAGACATATTTATTATCTCATAGTAAAATTTACTTTAGGATGACTGTCTTCTATAGACATGACCTTAATTTACCTGACATTTTATTAGGACCAAATTAACATCCATCATTTAAATATTTGTAATTATCTATTATCTGTCTCTGAAATTTAACATTTGTTAAACTGCTCCTATGAAATGGCACTTTGAAAAAAGGCAAGCAATAAATGCAGACCTGAAAATAGCAGGTTTATAAATGCATAGTGACAGGGTTTATTAATCACTGCAATGAAATTAACTGTGCATAGTTAAGATGAAATCACTCAATTCATGGACTACAAGAATATCACAGAGACCTTTAAATGTATTAATATGATCCAATATAAATCCAGTTCTAAACTTTAACAATACTCATAGGTTAATAAATTTTGCCATGAGTCAAAAATGTATATGAAATATAGGTTTATATACTTTTCTAACAAATCTAAATATCTCTGTGAAATTTGGAATAACCAACTAAAAATCAGTATCAGCACAAAAAAGTAATTTAGAAGACAATATACATGAAAAGTCCATAGTGATTAAGAAGGGTTAAAGATGGTTATTCTCAGAATGCTGTAGCAATAACTTATCTAAAAAAAGAGATGCAGTTTTAGAGAAAAAATCAGAGGTACAAAGTTTATTTAAAGATATCCTGCATTTAATTTTCAGGGCTATAGTAGCAGAAATTTGATTGTCACTGTTTATTTTTGGTCACTATTTCATAGTCAATGACAAAGAGAGTTGTTTTCTAAGTAAGTTTGCTTGTTCTAGCCGCTTGTGAAAGCTTATCTCAATTTTTAAAAATTCCTATCATACCAAGGATCAGGCCCAGGAATATTCTATCACCCTGTTACATCGCCAATACTTTATAAAAATGCTTTTTTAAAATTTTAAGAAGGCTCTTGTTAGGAGGTCCAAGAAGGACTCAGGTGGATGACATTCCTGCCTCAGCCTCTCACTCTGCTTGAATTCCAATTGTTCACCACCCCGCCCTGCTTGGATTTCAGTATTTTAAGATGCAGTTTGTTAACAGCTTGAATTGCTATATTTATGAAATCCCCAAATGAGATCTTAAATGTACCACGAATGTTTATCTCTACAACTTGTTTTTCATAAAACTAGCACCCTGGTGTCTGCATTTTGTATAAATTTTTACAAATTAGGGATTATTGTCATTCGAAAAATTTTAAGTTGCATTTCTTTCCAAATCATTGAACTGAAATAGCTCTTATAGGTGATTTTTTTCTTGATGTACTCCCATGAATACCCTTCAACATCTGCTATTTATTTCCTAGATTTCCCAAAGAACAGCAAAAAGTTACATAGCTAGAAAAATTAAAGTATAATTATTTTCAATGCACATCTTCTCTACAATTCCACATTTGAAAGTCAATATTCATATCTTTTTCTGAAGAATGAAGAGTTTAATTTAATTTTTTCCTTAATTTTTCCTAATAGCAAATTTTCAAATATGCCAATACAGAATGTCCTCATATACCAGTATCACAGACTCCCCTAATGTTGATGTTAGACATAAGCATGGTACATTTTAAAAACACATTAACTGAATTACAAACATATTCAGATTCTAGTCAAGTTATTTTGAGGAAATACTGTAAATGTGACTTGGAGTTATATTTTCCTTAATAATAATTAATGTAAGGCATTTGTGAAAGGATGCCACAGAAATGAAACACCTTCTCCTCATGCTGTAGTAGTGTTATTGTGTAACACAGAATTAATGGCGAACTGATATCTCCTACTTGGTTATGGATGTATACGCTGCATTCCTACAAAGCAAGGCTATTGATTTTCTCTTTCCATGCCTTTTTCATTAGAAGTTAATGATTAAGGTCATGGCAGTAAATTAAGCTCCAGGTTCCAAAGGGAAGACTACAGAATACCACATATATGTTTATTAGAAACCACAAACTAATTTAGAAGTATCTTAGTAGTTAAAAATTAAAGCTCTGTGATTATCCCTTTTCTTCATATATACAACCATTACTTTGTACTTCTTGTCATAACAATTACAATGTTATTTTTTTTGCTTAGGTGTTTTTTGTTTGTTTTTATTATTATTTTTTGGGAGGAGTATTCAGACATGATGTCACTGTGTAGCCCATGCTGGCCTGAACATCTCCTAATCCTCCTGCCTCAGCTTCCCCAGTGCTGGGAATACAGGCATGTATTGCCATGTCCATTTTAAAGGTTGTTTTCTCTAAACACGTTGGTGTTTTGTTTTGTTTTGTTTTGTTTTGTTTTGTTTCAAGGTAGGATTTGGCTACATTTCTCAGAATCCACCCTCCTGAGTAGCTGGTTTTTACAGGTGTCTATTCCTGAACCTGGCTTTCTTTATTCCCAATGAATTTATTATTTGTAGTTTTTACTTATAGAAGGTTTTTGCTTTCATTATTTAAAATATGCAATTTTTAGTCTCTGTATTTTAAATACTTACTTTACTGTTGTGTTACTATATAATAGCAGGTCTATTTATTCTGCTGCTCACATATTTTCATCTTCAACCACTGGAACTTGTGGGTTCCTGTGTTTTTCTGATGTTTCTCTATTACTTTATTTCATGCTTCAGGTTATTTTAAGTTTTTTGGTTCCACACTAGATTTGTCTTTTTATCAAAAGAGTAATGATTCTTTTACTTGGTAAGAACACTTAGAAAAAAAGATCTTGGTGCTGCATGTAATATTTAAGTGGGCAATTGCAAGCAGCAAGTCCTGTCAGAAGACAGAGATACGAATGCATCTTTACATGGAGCAAAAAAGCTAGCAACAATGTGTGTACTCGGGGCAATATTCTCCAAAGTAGAGAGCACTATTCTGTATCATCACGTGTTGATATACATACATATTGCACAGGTAACATGCATTTTTATATGCTTGTATTATCTATATGTGTATCTGCTAGAATAAATAAGAATTGCTACTGACACTGACTGAAGTCGAAACTAACGAGTTGACTGTTGTTATCTCATTTATGTCTAACTTTTTTCTCTGGCATTGAGAAACATGACTGACATCAATGATAACTCATTTAAAACACATTGCAAATTAATTTACAAATGTAATCATTGTTACCATGTAAACTTGTACTCTAATAAAATTGCCATCAGGAGCCCCATGAAAAAGGTTATGTGTCAAGTAATAATATGTCTTTCTATATAAGGACTTTCTTCTTCCTTCCCTCCTCTGAGACTATCCTCCATTCTTTTCCATCCTTCCTTCCTTTTTCCTCCCTCCCTTCCTTCTTTCTTCCTTTCTCTCTCTTCCTTACTTCCTTCTTTCCTTCCTTCCTTCCTCCCTTCTTTCTTTCCTTCTTTACTTTTTTCCTTCTTCCTTTCTCCCCACCCTCTTTTCCTTCGTTTCTCCATCCATTTCTCCCTCTGATATTTCCTTCCTTCCTGCATTCTTTCATTCCTTACTTCTGATTTGCTTCTTGGTCTTTTTTCTCTTAGGTTCACAGAGAATTCATTGCATTCTTGAGAATGGCTTTCTGTAATCCCTAACCACATTTTGACATAATTCTAGGCCTACATTTGTTAAAATATTTTCTGTTTTTTAATGATCAGTTTCCAAATGTAGTGGCTTTGGGTTATATATTGAAGACCAAACTTTCTTAGGGAACATCATAGATAATTCTGAGTGAGTCCTGTAATGATCTTAATCTTCATTCATCCACTGGGGTAATTTTCACCAGTGGCCAACGATGGAAATTAATGAAAACAACCTTAAGATTCAGCTTAGACAATACAAGAAATAGATGGTATTCTATTCAAACCAGTATCCTTTTTTACTATTTTATTTTTTTTTCAATAGCAAGAAACATACGTTTTTTTTTTAATTTAAAAGAGAATAAAACAAAAGGGGGCAGTACAGAGCAGATCAGAAGAGGACACCATAGGTAACACAGTACTTTACATTAAGTCAACTGGACATCAACAGTATCTAACACCATATCTCTTACTCTGCTATAGTTGAGCATAGTTACAATTACAATAATATCAAACATAACACAATAGTATAAAGCCATGCATATAGTGAAAGAATTCCAGGGCTTTCTGAACCAAATAACAGAAAATGATCAATGGGTATTATAATATCTCATTTTTGATAAAAAAGAAAAAAATTTGTTTGAACTATCACACATATTCAAATTCAAACAAGACACAATGTGGTAGACAGAACCAATGGTAATAGAAAAAAAAAGCATGGTAGGACTTCTAAGAAGGATAATATTAAATCAGCAATAGCTGTCATAATGTTTTCTTCAAAACAGCTGTTCATATCATCACATATGATATAGTCAAAAAAACAGGATAACATCATTCCAACTGATGATTTAAAACTTTGAAAGACTTTGAAGCTATGAGGTGGGGCCTCATGCTTACCATAAAGTCTTATATGCTCTTATCAAATCTCATATTAGGGAGATTATATGGTATTTACCCTTGTGAGTTTGGTTTATTTCACTTAAGAGAATGGTCTCAGGTCGTGTCCATTTATTTATAAATATCTCAATGTGATCATTCTTAATAGCTGAGTAGTACTCCATTGTATAAAAATGCCACAACTTTTTTATCCATTCCTCAGTTGATGGGCACTTAGGTTGTTTCCAAGATCTGGCTATTACAAATTGTGCTGCTATAAACATGGGTGCACATATCACTGTGGTACGATGTTTTCAGTTCTTCTGGAAATATGCCTAGAAGTGGAATAGCTGGGTCAAATGGGACTTCCATAGCCAGCTTTTTGAGGAATCTCCAGACTGACCTCCACAGTCGTTGCACCAGTCTACACTCCCACCAACAGTGCAGAAGAGTTCCTTTTTCCCCACAGCCTCTCCAACACTTGTTGTTGGTAGTGTTTTCTATCTTGGCCATTCTTTCTGGAGTGAGATGGAATCTCAGTGTAGTTTTAATTTGCATTTCTCTCATGACTAATGATGATGAACATTTTTTCATGTATTTATTTGCCATTCG
>PVJX010000304.1:0-39259 GCA_004027295.1 Dolichotis patagonum
CCGGGAAAAAAAAAAAAAAAAAAAAAAAAAAAGAATGCATATGAAAGGGAATAGGAGGTATTGGTTTTGTCAAATGGTGAGGTTCAGAGCAAACTTAAAAAAGGAGGCGACATTTGGCTGAATCTTGAAGAACAGGTTAGAATTCATCCAACAGAGAAAGATACTTTGGGTACACAAAATAGCTGAGCAATTTGAAAAAGGGCCGGAGGAATAGAGTGGCTAGAGGTAGAGCGTTGAGGGGGAGAGGTCGGATGGGAATACTGGGAGACGTCAGCTGAGTAACCAGCCAGCTGAGTAACCAGCGAAGTGCCTAGGACAGAACAAGAGCTTTACATTTGTTGAATCAAACCATAGAGAGATAAAGCCATGAACAAGAAAGGAAAAGCCACAACTAGCAGTCAAGCAGATTTCTTACTATTCCTTCTCCCCAACGACCTGGTCAGTACAGGAAGGCAAAGACGAAGAGACCTCGGGTTCTATAGGCAAGGATCAGGCGCTGATTGCTGACATTTAAAAATTGCGCTGTTTCCTTTTAGAACTCGAGAACTTGTGCAGCCCAAATTTCTGGATTGAGCAGAGTGGAACCCGAGCTAAGAGCGGAGGCGTGGTTCAAACGCACACAGCTCACCCAAGGCTGAGCTGGATCCAGAGCTTCTGCTTTCTGGTTCTCAACCCGGTGATCTTCCTACCGTGCCTAGCTACCTCTGTGCTCTCAGCACCGCCCTCCAACCTGTGTTTTCTTTAGCTGGCTCCTCCGCCTTTTTCTCTCAGAAATAATTCTCCACTCCACTGTGATCTTCCAGTCTTCCGCTCAGCCAGTCCCCAGCTCAGTTTCAGCAGGTCACGTTGCCCCCAGCTAACTTCTTGAGAACCTGAGTGTTGTTAGGGCCCTATCTCCTTCAGCTTTCTTTTTACTTCCAAGCTCACCTATGGCTGGAGCTGGCTGCACTTTCCTTCTGGTGGTCTCAGGGGTTACACTGCCCTCCTCTTGCCCTCAAGGCCACCCTCAGCGCTGTCCTTCCAACATCAGTTCCAGGCCTTCTACTCCGTCTTCTCCTTTAGACAGAAATGCGCTCAGGTTTCTCTTACCCTCCAAAAAATTTCTTAGACTCTACTTCCGCCTCTAACTATGACTCCAAATTTCTTGCCAGAACAGTCTACACTTGTTACTCTTTAACACTTGCTCTTTATTTTGTACTGGTTCATTTGGCTTCTATTTATTCTACCCCACCAAAGCTCTTCTAAATCACCCATAACACTTATTTTGCCAAATGCCATAAACAAATTTTAAATATATTCTTATATTAGTGGGCCTTCTTTAACTTTCAGACTCTGGGTAATTTTCTCCTAGAAGCTTTCTGCTTCCTTGGTTTCCATAATCACTTATGTGATTATTATAACTTTTTTTTTTTTTTTTGGTTCTGGGAATTGAACTCAGGACCTTGTGCTTGCCAGGCAGGCACAGTACCACTAAGCTATATCCCTGATCCCCTATTATAGCTTTTGATCATTGTTTTATCACTGAGATTTTTTTTCCTCCAATAGTTACCCCTTAAAATGTGATGCCTTACAGTTCTAGTCTCAGCCCTATCTTCCTCACATAGTACTATGAGAGGAAGAGATATATGGTTTTAACCTCCCCCAATGCTTCCAGAGAAGCGGTGTCAATCTTAGTTCATCCACTTTCTGTTGGATGTTTTAAACTAGACATTTTATACCAGCACCTCATATTGTACCTTGTGCTCAATGTGGCCACACTGAAACCTAACCCTCCAATTAGGCTAGGAGCTCTCAGAGCAAAAACTTGTAATTCATCTTTTTATCCTTCTGGATATTAGGATCTCATTCATACTTTTGATCAGCTGACCAACTGACCAACTCAGTGAGTGAATACTACTGCTAATCCAGCTCTGGATCAGAGAACAGATACTTTTTCCTTTCAGTTTCTTTGCCCGTGCCATTTGGGGCTATGCTCGAGTTTAAAATGGCGGCAGCAGGGCCTCTCTCTAGCTCGTTAAGGTCTCTGCTTTGATTTCTCAGAGAGAAGCTTATCTCTCCTCTGGGCTTTGCTTCTCCCCAGCACAGAACAGTAAGAGGCTTAATTTGTACCTCTCCTTTGAGTTCTAAGGTGATAACTGAGATCGGTTCAAGGTTGGGACTTCAATATCTCCATCATCCCGGAGATGACCTCTTCCCAAACTCCCTCAGGCTGCCAGACCCCCTGGCAGGTTCCTACCTTGGAGAAGAATGATCACCAGGATAAGGCCCACCAGGCCCTTCCCCTGCTCCATGTCAGTCTCTGTCCTTCCCAAGTAGAACTGCAGTTCAGCTCCTCCTGGCCTGGCTCCGCCCAGCACCCTTCAGGCTGGGCCCCTGAGAGAAGGAAAGAACCCACTGCCTCCACCCTCAGCTTTGCGTGTGGCCTGCAGGGGCCTCAGCAGGGCTGCAGGTGTGCATGCCTTTTGCTTTTCCGTTGAAGGGAGCAGGAGGGAGGGCTGAGTTCCCACGCAGAGACTAGGCCTGACCTGAGAACCACTTCATGATGCAGAGTTGGGGGATGAGCCCGAGCCCTTTTCCAAAGGAAGGAGATGCATGTTCCCACCTCTAGTTGTTGCTAAGATCACAGTTGTAACTTGATGCTAGAATTTAAGAATTTAGGAATTCAGGCCGAAACCTCAAGTGCTTGGGGCTGAGGCTACAAATGGAAAAGCACTTCAGTCCCCACCTTCATTAAAGGCTTTTGTCATTGTTCTTTTCAGATCATCAGAGTGGTGCTCACCTGGAAGGGAGAAAGTGGGACAATTCCAACCAGTTAGCACATTTCTCCCCATTTGGGGGTGAGGATAGGGGTGGGGGGGGTGGGCAGGGCCTACATTGAGTTTCTAGGATCTCAGATCCCTGTCTCCCTTAGCCAGTCAATACCTCAGTAAATCAGAGAATTCTTACATGCTCAGCACGAGATAAAACAGAGAGCAAGACCGACTTGGCTCCGTCCTCAGGTACATGACACGAGGGGCAGGGGCAGTGTGGAGTTTCAGAGTCCCTTTGGTCACAGTGTGGAGAGGAGGTTCATAGTCCTTTGGGGAAGTTCAAATTTACCTTGAGTCAATTATACTGTTATTAAAAACTACCTCATAATAATCATATTTATGTGGCAGGCGTCCTCCAGACTTTTAAAAATCCTTATAATGATACTCCAAGAATCAGACTCAGAAAAATTCTTTGATGGCCCTGCGGGTACCAAGTATTGGAGCCAGGCTTCAAATTGTGTGTGTGGCTCTAAAGTCCAACTTCCCCCTGGCTAGAAACTGCTTTGTTGGTGTTCCAGGCTGCCCAGTGAAGGGTCCTGAGAAAGCCCAGCAATAGGAGGAGCCTCGCTGAAATGGCTCGTGCCTTGGGGCTCATCGCTTCTCTCTAGGATTTTGAGAAGTGGCAGTTTTCAGGCGAGAGACAAATGTAGTTATGCTGCCAATGACTCTGGAAGGGCTGTCCTAAAACTCCCTTCACCTCCTAAAAGCCTAGGTCACTTTCTCCATATTCTCTGCCTTCAGCCCCACCCCCAACCTCTCTGCTCAGAGAAAGAGAAATCACACCTGTTTCCTTCCTACCCTACCTCCCTTGACGGCCTCTCATCATGAAAGGCAGAGAGGCAGACATCTTCTAGTTTCTCTGCTACTGTTCACTTTTTCCGCATACCCATGAGTCAGTTGGAGGTTAGTCCGCACCCCAGCTGGTAGTTCCGTGATCTGGCTCTGTGGACTGGATGAATTCTGCTGAAAGATGAAACATAGCAGATTCCTGACTGGCCTGTTCCTGGCTGCCCTTCTCCCTCAAGGTAAGCAAGACTTCTTCAGATGGAGGAAAGGACCCAAGAGGGACATTAGCACTGGCAGGGAGGTCCACTGGAAGGTGATTTGCAAAACTAACTTCAATTGGAAACAGGAGCTTGGCTTTCACCTACTTTGGCCATGGTCTGCATTGGCCTTCAACGTCTTTCAGATGGCCTTTGCCCAGGGGCTTGTGGGAGCCAGTACGGTATATAGATGTATGAGCCCAGGGCTAGAAATGGGAGCACAGCTACATTCATTGCTTCTTCTACAGCAGATGACTTCTGGGGTCTGGACTCTTGTTGGTTTGGCCACCATAATGTGTCCACTTGAGAGAATGTTGCCTGTTTTTTTCCCAATAGTTTGCCTGGTTTTAAAACTGAAACTTACAGTTACTTGAGAGACTGAGGCAGGAGGAAGCTTTGAGATCTGTCCAGGTAACAAACATAGTGAGACTCTGCCCTTCCCCCCAAAAAAGATAAACGTGAAAACTGGACCAGGAACATAGCTCAGTGGCAGAACACTGCAAAAGAAAAGAAAACAAAAATCTCTGGAAAATTTCATGCCCCAGGAACCTCCTCATTCTCAGGCAAACCAGGTCAAATGATTACCCAAATAGATGCCCGGGGACCCACAAGAGTTTCACTGGAAACAGCTCCAAGGATGACTGTAAAAGATGAAGCTAGATGTGTGTGTGTCTCCCTGAGCATATGTGCACAGACTCCTCTCCTGAGTCAGAGGCACGAGAAGCAGCTATGCTGGGCCAGGGATTTAGCTCAGTGGCTTAAGTGCCTGCCTGGCAAGCGCGAGGTCGTGAGTTCAATCCCCAGTACCAAAAAAAAGAAAAAAAAAAAAAAGAGAAGCAGCTATGTTGCAGGTTTCTGGAAGATGCTCTTATGTTCAAACTGGTGCTGCATAGGAATCTCAGGGTGAACTTAGACTCCACTCTTTCCTGGGACTAGTGGTACAGGTGCCGGTGTCTCTGGGCTGGAGCAATTCAGTGGATCTAGAAAAGCATTATTTTCATCTCTGGCTTTTACACTTTCCATAAGACCTGAATTGTACGTGGAGCTTTGAGAGTGAATTTGATAAACAATTGTTTTTTCTGTCTTTCCTTAACCAAGTGAGAGCAACTGAAAAATCTTTCATGAGATTCATGAGATTCGCCCTGGTGAATCTGGATCTGTGGGTTGGGAGTTCATACCGATGCCTTTCTGCCTCAGTCACTGTTGACCCTTTAGTATTGAGTATCCCATCCCCTCGTTAGATGTCAGGTAGAAGCAATGGGAAGAATGCTAGACGTTGAAGTAGAATTAGATGCTTTTTAGTAGAAAAATGCAGACATCTCCAACCAAGGAACAGTTTCCTGCTTTTCCTTGTCTCATGGGAGGCTTCAGCAGTCTATGTTCCCCTTCTACTTTTATTTTTTACTTTATTTATTTATTTATTTATTTATTTATTATTTATTATTTATTCTTATTGAGGCAGTGTCTCACTATGCAGTTTAGGCTGGTTTTGAGATCACTTTGTAGCCCAGGCTGGTCTCAAAGTTGCAGTGATCTTCCTGCCTCAGCCTCCAAAGTGCTGGGATTACAGGTGTGCACCACCATGCCCAGCTCTATTTTTCACTTTTTTTTTTTTTTTTTTTTTTGGAGATGGGGTCTATGCAGTCAGGCTCACTTTGAACTCACTATATAGCCCAGAACTCACTGTGCTCCTCCTGCCTCAACTCCTTGAGTGCTGGGATAACAAGATGTATGCCAGCATGCCTGGCTTCCCCTTCTACTTTTAATCAGCGGTCTGAACTCATTTTCAGGAAGGTTCTTGAATCAAGCCAGCTTCATGGTTTTCGCTTTTACTGCAAGTCACCTGGGACCTGTTCCCTGCTTTGATTGCAGCTTCATGTCCTTCCTGGCCTCCATGGTTCACAGGGAACTTCTAGAAGCTTCCTGTTGTCACTCTTGCCCTTCTCACTAGAAACCGTAACCTGTCCTAGACTACCATGGTAGTCCCCAGTGGAATAAGGAGGATAGTGCGACCACCAGCTGTCTCTGACTGTGATACTTTTTTCCCTTAGTGAAGCCCTTCCGGATACTTGTGGAGGAAAATGAAGACACAGTGTCTGTGCGCTGCAATACCACTGTCGAATGGCTAGATGGAACTGCAGGGATAAGGCTGGCAAACGGTACCCATCTGAACTTGGGCAAAGGCCTCCTGGATCCACGAGGATTGTATAAGTGTTGGGGGACAGGCGACACTGCCAAAAAAGTATCTACTGTGCAAGTGTATTATCGAAGTATGTACCTCTTGAACCCTTGGGACCGGAGTGGTGGGGCCCCCGGATGTGAGAACTTTCTGGCTAGAAGGGGATGTGGTGAACCCAAGCATTCTCTCAACGAGCTGAGTTCACTCTTGCAATGTTGCCAGATTTAGGGGGCTGCAGAGTGGGAGCAAGTGCTTTACTCAGCCAGGCTGCGCAGTAGAGGCCTTGTTCCTGCAGGCTTGACTGGGGCAGGGGGCGTAGCCCAACACTTAGCTTGAGGTCTCCAAGGTTGAGAGGATTTCTTGATTTCTCTTCAGGAATTCCTTGGGATGAGGAAAAAGAGAATGAAGTGGCAAGGTCACCAGCAGCCTTTCTCTCTGCATCTCACTGACGTTTGGGTCTTGTCATGAGAGATCCTAGGGCAGCAGGCAGGGTCATTCCCTGATCTTGAAAGCTATCTAGCCCTCTCCTCTTCTTTCTCCACAGTGTGCCAGAGCTGTGTAGAGCTGGACTCCGCCACTCTTGCTGGCATCATTGTCACTGACATCGTCGCCACTCTGCTCCTTGCTTTGGGAGTCTACTGCTTTGCAGGACACGAGACTGGAAGGCCCTCTGGGGGTTAGTCAAAGAGCAGAATGGATGTGTCTATGTGCATGTGTGCTTGCATGTGTGTGTGCATGTACCATCGAGCACCTGAACCAGCTGAACGGTATTATCTGCAAGTCATGTCTATAGACTCCTACCATGGTGTGTTTTTTTTTTTTTTACCATGGTGTATTGGAAGCATGCATGTGCCCACATTGTGCATGCAGAATTCTAAGGATGTGAAGGGCATGGCCTACTGCAGTGTTGGTGAATCTCATTGTCCCTTCCTCCCTACCCCTTAGTAATTCTCTTTCCTGGCTCTTTCAGCTGCCGACACTCAAGCCCTATTGAAGAATGACCAGCTTTATCAGGTGAGCGTGCAGGGAAGAGGCAGGAACGGGAGGAGGAGTGAGTGGGGACAGAGAGGCTGAGCCACATGTTGTGCAAAGTGTCTCAGTGAGGAACTCAATGCTGGAGAGGGCAGGCACAAGCTGACATCTCCAGGACCTGCTGGGACTCTTTGGGGAGAGTTCTGATCTGACTCACTGCCTCCCTTCTCATCTCCTAGCCCCTCCGAGATCATGAGGATGCTCAGTACAGCCGTCTTGGAGGAAAGTGGCATCGGGGAAAATGACCTCAAGGCCAGTGGCTTCTGAAAGCACATCCCAGGCTGTGCCAACCCTGCTTTTGGCCAATAAAGTTGTTCTCTTCCATTCAGCGGGTGCTTGTGTTTCTCAAGGCTCTTGGGCAGGGCACGAGAGCTGTCCTAAAGTGGCTGGGACCTTGCCCATCTAAGTTCTTCTTCCATCTCCTCCCTTCTGCCCTATGTGGACAGTGTGACGGGCTGTCCCCTGCCATGTCCTGGCTACTGGTGTCTCTAGCCCAGTGGGTATCCTGAGTGACATCTCCCCTCCACGCTCCATCTGCTACTTGTTGACTCTAGTCTCCTATCATAAGCCTTCTGAGGGCATGTTGTGTTTAGGAGCCTCGCCACAGAGAAGTTTCCATGACATCATGAGCGGGGGTGGCGGAGGCATCCAGGGGCTCAGTGACTTGTTTCTTATCACAGCTCAGAAGGTGTGTGCTGCAAAGTCTCACTGCTGTTAGAGGGCTGGCTGACTTTACGTCTCTGTTGAATAGCTGCCAATAGATACAAAGCTCTCTCCTTTCCCTTTAGAGAAGGTGCCATTTTATCTTCTTTCCCCGAGATCTTTGCTCCCTTGCTCCAGCCTTCTGCATGATAAACTGGAATGAGAAAGTCTTCATCAATTAAAGCACCTCATTGCTCTCTGCCTGCTTGGAAAACTGGTGTTGAGACTGAGAGGGGGCTTGGGAAATTTTCAGTAGGTGTCTTCTCTAGCCAGGGGTTAGTGATGGTTCTCAAACTTTGGGAGCCTGAGAGAATCATCAAATAAAAATGTAGAACCTTGGGCCCTACTTTAGGAGTGGGGTCCCTAAGTGACTCTGAAGCAGCATTCAGAGTCTATGGTTATGAGGAAGAACAGACGTCATTTACTCTCTCATGTCCATTGTCCTTCCCCAGATAATACAGCCAGGAATGTTTTGTTCTCTGAATATACAAATAATTTAAAGAACTTCAGGACAGCTTACTGATAATAGGAATTACCTACACTCAAGTTTCCAAAGAGATGAGATCCTCTTGATCAGAAACCTTGATGATTCTGACCACTATCTCCTTGAGATATAAGCAGATCCTGATTTTGTGACAGAATGAATGCATCTGGCCTACCCAAGCTGACATACATAATTAACTAGGATGGATTAACACCGAGTAAATCTGGTCTCTTCAGAACAATTTGTGAGTATTGCTTCTTCAATTTCCTGGAGGAATTACTTAGTACAGAATTGACATTATTTCTTCCTTTCAACATTTGATAGATTTCATTTTCTACCAGTGAAGTCATCTTAATCTGAAGTTTTCTTTGTAGGAATGTTTTAAACTACAGATTCAACAGATTAATAGGTAAAGGGCTATTTAAGTTATCTATCCCATCTTCAGTGAGCTTTTTCAAGGAATGTGCCAATCTCACCCAAGTTGTTAAATTCATCAGCACAAAATTGTTCATAACTGTTGTGGACTGAATGTTTGAGTTCCCTCCAAACTTGAATGTTGAAATCTTGACCCCCTCCATGTGATAGCATTAGGAAGTGGGACCTTTCAGAGGTGATTATGCCATGAGGGTGGGGTTCTCATTATTGAGATTAGCACCCATATAAAAGAGACCCCAAAGATATCACTTGTCCTCTTCTGTCATATGAACACACAGTTATTCCCAATGCCCTTTGAATTATGAGGGCATAACAGTGATTTCCAATCTGTGTGAGGCCCGAAGATTCTTCCAATTCTTTTTTTTTTGTTTGTTTGTTTTTTTGGCACTGGGGATCAAACTCATGACCTTGTGCTTGCCAAGCAGGTGTTTGTGCCACTGAGCTAAATCCCTGGCCTGATTCCTCCAATTCTTTCAGGAAATTTTTTCTTTAGCTTCTTGCAACCCCCTCTCAAGTATATTCCAATCACTATTAATGGAGCAAAAGGCTAATTTTGTCATCAAGATGCATATTTCTATTGATGAATTATTAATTTTAATTTTATGAGTTTTATCAAACAATGGGCACTTGGCAGGAAAAATTATGAAGATAAAATATTGAGTTTTTAATATTTATTGTTTATAAAAAAGAATCAACATTTTCAACATTGGTTGGTTTTTGGTGTACAAAGTCTAAAAAAGAACATCAGAAATAAATTTGCACGTGATCTACAATAAAAATACCAATAATACTCTACAAAAAAATCTTTACTTCAATTATCACACCTAAAGCAGTTTGCACACAGGACAATAGCATGTTCCATACACACATGTTGTTTATACTGATAGCACATGGCTTTTGCTTTTCTGGCCATCACACCTAAGGCAGGCTTCACACATGACAACGCCATGTTCCATGCACACATCTCGCTTACACTGACAGCATGTGTGCTTAGCTTTCCTTTCCTATGTGACAGTCTTGTCTCCTCTCTTCTCTTCCTGTTTTGTCAGGAGTTTCCTACTGTATTGCACAACATACACTTAGTAAGAAAATAAGTCAACAAAATAATATAAAATACCAAATAGGTAGTGAGTGCTTAGAATAGATATCAACATTTTTACATCAGCTGTTTACTTGCTTATAAAACCTAAAAGATAATATCAAAAATGAAAAGTTATATGAATTACAATGTAAACACACACCAAAGTCTACCACAGAAACAAGCTTGGCTTCAACTGTCACACCCAAGGCGTGTTGCATACACACGTATTGCTTACACTGATAGCATGTGTGTTTTGTTTTCCTGTACTTTCTCATAGGGCACGGTTGACATCGTCTTTTTTTATTTTCCTGTTGTCATAGGAGGTCTTTGTGGTATTGTGCCTGCTTGTTCACCTGTAAGCTCACCAGTGTGCTCCGTGATTTTTTTACATAGCTCTCCGGGCAGAAGCATTTTATTTTTTCTCTGCTGTAAATAATCTCTTATGAGCTCCAGTCCCAATCCTCTAGGAGAATTTCTCCACGATATTTTTCACTTGTTATTTTCTTTGTAAACTATCAATCTATGCTGCATGTGTTTAGGATTGAGAAAAACACAACCACTGGCCAATGTTTTAGGTTTTAAGTGACATCATAGTTGTTGCATAATTCATCTACAACATCTATTCCACCTTTGATTCTGTTGTTGAAAGTTTCTATCTCAAGCTTTGATTTTGTTGTTGAGGTTTCTCTATCAATATTTCCATCATGGTGAAATATTGACATCAGCAGTACCAGTTTGGTTTTTTTTGCCATATACAAGGCCAATGTTATGTCTTCCTGAAATCCAAGATTGTACTATAAAGTTGCAACATTTAACATGAAATTTCTGCTGTGATCCTGTGTACAGTTTCTGGGCTGGTCAATTTATGCTCTGTTAGCAAATATGACATCAGTTGGAAACCATTAATCCAATTGTTAAATGTCACATTCCCATTAGTCTGGGAGATGGGAGCAACAAGTCTGTTCACAACATCATTCAGTTTATTACTATACAAATAAGGTAAATATCTAAACTGAAAGCATGGTAAGTCTTAAGATCTACAAAGGTATAAGTTTTTATGCCATATTTTAACCTATCACTTTTCCTTAAGTGTTTTACATTCTTGTGATCACTGTAAGAAATTTGTGCTAAGCACAGACTTATGAATGCTTTCAGTTTGGCTAGTGAGGTGTCATAATAAATACCTTTTTGACTGTGGCTATTGGTGCCCACAGAACATTTTACTTGCATTTCAGCCTTTGTGTGTTTCACAGCATCTTGCAGCATTTCATCTATTACAGTTTCCAACATTGCGTGGTCGTGCTGGCATTCTGTCCAATACATTTCACCCCTGCCAAGACCCTCACTGTGATTTTGGACCTAGTTCTAACATGAATCACTCAGTTTGGTTGCATGGCCATTTCTCAACATTTTTATAGTCAAATATGTACTCACACTGCTGATTTTTTAGTCGTCTGAATCAAAGAGGTCTGTATTCCTCTTGTCTATATCAGTCAATTCTTGCTCCATTTCACTGTCACAGGAACTTTGACTCCCATGGCCAACGTCGAAGTCATCATCATGATCATCATCATGACCATCATCACCCACCCACACCGCTCTTCTGTTATCAAAGTGTGTATTTTACCACAATGGACCATCTTGATCATCCATGCATGAGTAATGTGATGATTGACTGTTGACTTCTTCCAAAACTTGCAAATCTGGCTTTCCATGTGCCCTTGTACTGAAGGGGCTACTTTGCCAGAAAAATTAAAAGAATTTTTTTTTTTAACAAATCCTGGAGTGGTGCAGGTCTATTGGAACCTCTGTGATGCTCGGGTAAGCATGTGCAAAACCAGAGAGATGGATCATAAGATTGGGTCCACATTCCACTTTGCCGCTTTTCCACACATGCATACTCCTTGCCTTTGCTGTACAAAGTTGGTGAACCCATAGATTGCTTCCTGTTTCCCCCAGGGAAAGGTACTGAGACTACAGCCAACAACTATAATGCTAAGATACAAATTTTCAGTATAAAAGTGCGGGATGGGTGCTCTGGACCCAGGCTTATGCCCTGAGATAAGCACCCCAGGTCTCTGGAGTTCTCCCAGGGAATCTCACTCCTTCCTTGAACTTTCTCCTAGAGACTGTAGGACTCTTTGGTCTCCATCCTTGTCTGCTGACCTCAGCAGTAATCTTGGGGCTCTGCATAGCTCTCTCTTCCTGCACCACAGCTTAGAAACTGTTTCTAGGTTGTAAGCTGAAGCAATATTAAAGTTTATCTTATTTCCTGTCACTAGGGCTCGTTTTTCCATTGTTGCCCGGTACTGAATGTTTTAAAATTTGTTTTAACCTATCTTGTCTCATGTTTTAGTTTTTTCAGGCAGGAAGACAGATTGAACTCTCGTTGCTTCATCTTAGCCAGTGGCAGAAATCAATCTTTTCTTTCATCCATTTAATCTTTCCCTTTATTCTACATTCCTCTTTTTCACTATGTCCCGCCCCCACACTGCATCTCAGTGTAGTTCTGTGGTCCTTCTGTAGTGTGGACCCCTCCTATCTTCTGCATCCCACCTATAATCCACAGCCCTGACATACTGCTATCTTCCTTTATTCCTGTATTTGCCTTTATCCTGCATTACTCTGCCTTCTGCCCCTCCATCCATCTTTTCAAGGACATTAGATAGCATGGAAAGGATTCCTTATGGCCACAGTCAGTACTGGGTAGATGTTGTAAAAATATGTTGGACAAACTTTGGCTGCTAATTCTAGCCAAGCCCCTCACTGTGACTTGTGCAGAAGATTGAATCTCTGGGGCTGGGGATTTAGCTCAGCGGTATAAGCACCTGCCTTGCAAGAGCGTGGTCGTGAGTTCAATCCCCGGTACTGATTAAAAAAAAAAAAAGAAGAAGAAGACTGAATCTCCCTTAGCTCACTGCCTCCATCTGCAAAATGAGGATGACAACATCAATCTCACAGAGTCACTGTAAAGACAAAATGAGATGACACCTGTAAAGGGCTAAGTACAGCTTCCAGATAAACTCAAATGAGAGTAAACGCTCAAAAAACATTAGCTGTTCTTGTTTTTGTCATGCTGAGCCAGGTCTTCCCCTGTCTGAAAATAATCAAATACATGTGGGACAAAATTGCCAGCCTCAGGCCAGCCTCCACCCAGCAGCTAGTGGTCAGCAACATTACTGAGAGCAAAAGAGTTGGTACTTAAAGTGACATTTCAATGGGGATGACAGGTAAAGAGCTGTAGCCACAAGGCCAAGGCTGAATGTGTGCATTTTGTGAAGGGCTGCTAATCAAAAAAGGCCTCTTGTGCTGTGGTCATACACGTAAATAGCCTTGTGGCCAACAGGAGGTTTCTGGGTGAAGAGGGGGAGAAGAGAGCCTGCTGGCTGGAGCCGGGCTGAGCTGCCTCATGTTCCACCCTCCTCTGTGCAAGCTAAGTGCGTCTGTGGGAGACGGAGGACGAGGCCTTCCCACACGGGTCCCTGCACAGCCCACATCCTGCGTGGCCTCACCGCAGCCGCCTCCCTGCAGCAGCTGCCTCCTGTGGGGAGGGAGGGGTGGTCTGCTTGGGAGACCTCCTTCCTCCACTTTCTCCAGCCCCACTCAGTGGCTCTTCTTGGCACTTTAGGGAAACCCGTGTCCCATTTCCCAGGCCTCCCTCACACCTCCTCTTTTGTCACCCTTCTCTTTTGTTACTTCTGCCTTTCATGGATTCTGTTTCTGTCTTGCCCATTGTGTGTGTGTGTGTGTGTGTGTGTGTGTGTGTTTGAGACAAGGTGTGTTTGAGACAAGGTCACACTATGCAGTTCAGGCTGACCTTGAGTTCATTTTGTAGCCCAGGTTGATCTTGAATTTGCAATGATCCCCCTGCCTCAGCCTCATGAATGTTGGGATTATAGGTGTGTGCCACGGCACCTGGCTGTTTCACCCATTTTATGAGCTGACAGCTCCATCTGGAATCTGTCAGTCACTCCCTGACATCTTTTATGTTTTTCTACAAGAAGAGTTAGTTAAATTTCTTCTCTCTCTCTTTCCTATTTCCCTCTCCAAGGAGCTTCAGCTAACGGCCCCACCAGCTGGGAAAGCGGGCTGTACTTGCACTTGGGGTCATACTGCAAGCACTGAAGTTGGGAGGAACCTGAGTTGTCCTGGGAAGTAAGTGGCCACTCAGAACCTCCCCGGAAGGAGACAACAACTCTTTCAGCCAAGTACACTTTATTGTTTTCCTCTGTTAGTGGGAGAGAGCCTGAGGCATTCACTGAGATACAAATGACCACCCACTGGCGCAGTGGAGACCAGGGAGGGGACTCAGGGTGGACGCTGGGCCAGGATCTGAGAATGCGGCAGGGTCTCTACCAACATTTACTCAGTCTGTCCCCACAGAAGGTTGTAAAAGAGAGAACTGGAAAAATAGCATGTTGTATGGGATAGTTAGGGAAAGGGGCAATTTTTATGGCGGGAAATGAGGGAATTGAAGGCAGAAATAACATCCATGTAGGGGAAACAAAGTCAGCAGGGAGTGAATAAAAGAAATAAATACTCTGACAAGAGGGCAGGCCAGGTGTGAGGGCCTGACGAGCTGTGCTGCTTCAAAGGACAACAGAGCTGAGATAGACTCCAACTGGACACCAGAGGGAAGACGGGAAGAGGTGAGCAAGATGGGAGGCTGTAGGGCGTGAATTCACCATGAGGCTGAAGAGCAATTCCTTTGCAGGGTCCAGGCTTGTCCAGGGGACAAAGAATAGCAGGGTGCCCCAGGAGAGCCGGGCCTGGGCATGGTGCTCTGGCACTGTCAGACTCCTCTCTGATTCAGGCCAGAGTACAGGTCCCGCTGGCCTTTCCGGATTGGCTGGGGGCAGGACAGGGAGGGTGATTAGCAGGGTGAGAGGAAAAAGAGTGCTCAAGAGCTAGGTCAGTGCAGTGGAAAAGAACTCTGAGCTTGGAGCTAGGAGGCAGGTTAGAATTCTAAGCTTGCATGGGCAGGTAGAAGACTTGAGCCAGCCACCTTCTGTGAGCAACCTTTGTGTCTCACAAAGGGGAATCAGTCTAAAGATGCTCCTCAGAGCTTCTGGCAGGGTCAAAATGGAAAAGTTAACATCACACGCTTTGCCCACACAGGGTAAATATTTCTTGAGTTTACCAGGTGTGATAGTCAAAATATTTAACAAGTGGCAGCGCACATCCACTAACCGGTGAGAACCACGCTGGTAGTCCCCCCCATAGCAGGAATTAGGTCTTTAATTACAAATTAAGAGGCAGCCCAGTGGGGTAAAGCCTATCTTGTCTGATAGTGTATGGGGGTGGGGTGAGGGGAAGTTGGGCTCTTGGCCAATGAAATATTTTCATATTTTAATAACTGGTTGAGAGCCATGGGTGATGCTGGTGGACTGTCAGCCCTGAACTTGTCACGTCAGAGCTTCCAGAGTTTTCCATGACTGTGTTGCAGCCAACACGTAAGCCAAGGAGGGAAGAACCCTCAACTCCTCCTCTCTGGGCTGTGGAAGCCAAACAGGCTTTGTGATGATCTCTGCCTTGAAGGAGGCTGAAGTGGGCACAGGGTGGGCTGTCCTGGGAGCCCTGACTGAGGAGCTCTGAAGTATCTAGGGATGTGATGGGCACAGCTCTATCTGTTCCCTTGCCCCTTAGAAGGACACTCTGAGCCCAGCCTCCCGCCCGTTACCCACCCCTTACCTCATAGTCCGGGTTGGGAACCGGTGGTGGCCTCTCCTTTTGTCCTGTAGAGGAGGGAGGGTAAAAGTGTGTTTCTCCCCATGAAGGAATAGTAATCTTATAGGTGACAGCTGTCATGCCATGAGCTTAAGGGTGGCACCCCCCTTCTTCCCTTCTGTGTCTCCTTTGTTTATGTACTGGCTCTGTCTTTTCTTTCTTTCTTTCTTTCTTTCTTTCTTTCTTTCTTTCTTTCTTCTTTCTTTCTTTCTTCTTTTTTCTTTTCCTCTTCAAGGCCCTCACACTGAGCTATGCCCTACCTTTGAGTCAGGTCTCACTAAGTCACTAAGTTGCCTGGGCTGGGCCTGAACTCCTGCCTCAGCTTCCCTGTGTGCTGGAATTACAGGGGTGGGCCCCTATGTCTGGTTTCTTTCCTCTCTTCTTTCATCCCATCCTCATGCTATTCTCAGTGTGTGACTTTTCTCAGCCCCACTCCTGTTGTTTCTTTGCATAGGGGGAGGGAAAGGAAAAGGCAAGAACACCCCAGAGTACCCCTCCTC
Organism: Dolichotis patagonum; assembly: GCA_004027295.1. NCBI lineage: Eukaryota > Metazoa > Chordata > Mammalia > Rodentia > Caviidae > Dolichotis > Dolichotis patagonum. Next base: position 15,994 of record PVJX010000304.1, read on the forward strand.
ATAGCTTGAGATGGGCTCTGACTTTCAACAGCATGAACAGCCTTTTGCAGAGACTGACTTACTGCGGAGCATCTTCATGCTTTTCTGGAGACCTTGGTATCAGAGCGAATATTCTAAAGAAGCTGTCTGACCTTGCTGTGGGCTCTCGGTCCACCCTGACTGACACTGGGTGCCCGCTGATGGAAATGCTCTCTGACCCCGCTTTGTGGTCTTACCCCTGGGCCTGCCCCCAGCTCCGGTTCCTCGTTTCACAGGCTTGGCCTTGGCCTTCCTGTTCTTGCTCCAGTAATAAACCGGCACCAGCAAGCCCAGGGTGATGCAGATGTCCACTATGACGATCGTGGCCACAGCCGTCAGGTTGACCTCCATGCAGTTCTCACACACTGCAGGGACAGAGTGGGAGAGGAGAAGTGAGCCAGGGGGAACCCTAGGACACTGGAGAAGAGGAAGGAACAAGTGCAGAAGCTTCTCCCCTTGACTCACACACTGGCCCTGGCCTTCAAGATATGGATATGACAAGGATAAAAATAAGCCTCAGTTAACGCTTCGCTACTCAATAGTTACGGGAATTGTGAAATGCATTTTCAATCCACAAAACCTTTGCTTCTGCATCTACCAAGTAGAAATAAAATAGTACTTAACTTGAGGCTGCTGAAAAGATTACATGAAAAACGTCCCTGGCAAGTGCAGGGAGTTTTGGTACCATGCTTGATACTTAGTAAGCACTTGATAAATGTTAGCCCCATCATCATTTTATTATGCTTCATCTTAGGAGGATTTTATTTATTTTTATATTTATTTGGTTCTCTTTTCTTTTCTTGGCTTTTTGAGACAGGGGTCTTGTTCTGATGCAAGCTGGCCTTGAACTTACTATGTAGCCCACGTTGGCCTCAAACTTGAAGTGATCCTTCCGCCTCAGCCTCCTGAGTGCTGGGATTACAGGCATCTGTCACCATGACTGGCTACTTTTTTGATTTTTTGAGACAGGGCCTTACTGTGTATTCTAGGCTGGCTTTGCGCTCACCATGTAGCTCAGGCTGGCCTCGAATTCGTACCAATCCTCATGCCTCAGCCCCTTGAGTGTTGGTACAGGTGTGTGCTACCGTGCCAGACTATTTTTAGGAGAGGTGTGTTGCATCTCTTTTGAAAATTTTTGTGAAGAATGTGCCTGTGGATGGAGCATCAGGTACATTCATACCAGAGCGCCATGGTTTCTGGGAGTGACTCAGCACGACTAACCCAGCTCTGTCTCTTGGGAAGTTATTTTAGACCTAGCACTGACTGAGGTTACTCAAAAAGCTCTCTGTTGGTATTTAATCTGTGCTCCAGAAAATACAGCTGTGAGCCCTTACAGAGTCCCAGGATTGAGTGTAGGAGGAAGCCTTGAGGTGCCAGGGACTGCAGGTAGGGAGGGACTTGGACAAGTCAGCGAAAATGACCACTTGAAATGACCCTCTTACCTCTAGCTTTCAGATACAGATATTTATTTTCTGAGTTGCTCTTAGAGCAGGTATAATAACCACTGTTCTCCAATTCTGAAAAGTTCTCTATTACTAGTTGTCTATTATTTTCACCGGGTATGTCATTATTATCTTTTTTCCATTGTATTGAGTCTTCTGAATTCAGGTAGCATGTCACTGTTACTGTGCTTCTTGAGATGGAGACTTCATATTCTGAGGAATGGAAGAGAAGAGATGGAAAACGGGACGGAGAAACCAAGAAAATTTCAGAAAAAAGGCTAATTAGTGACAGAAGGACTAATCAAATGCAGAAAGTCACTTGTCACCTGGGTCTTAGACTTGCTTGTCAGAAGGGAAGTTTACTGGCTAGAGGGTGAGGAGAGGGAAAACGCGGGAGAAAGGGGACCAGCGAAGCTTCCTGAAGGTAGCCTCAGGGTTTAGGCAGGAACTGGGGACTTGGCAAGGAGGAGCTGGAAGTAAAGAAAACCTAAAAGGCTCCCTTATTTGCACACTTTCTATAGCGAGGGGTGGGCACAGACAGTGAAGGGATTCTTAGTTCGTGGGCTAATGTTCCTCAATTACTTCTCCTCTATCCACGAATCTGCATCCTCAGACAAAGCATAAATGATCATAAACTCACGTTCTTGTGCTTCATTATCTGGAAATTAAAAACAAAAAAAGGAAAGAATATTAAGCAAAAAAAAAAATCCTGATTTAAATTTAAATTTGCGGTAAAATTTTTCTAATGGGACTAAACAATGCCCCCAGTCATTCTCAAAGTGGGAGTCATTACTCGGGCCGAAGCCCTGAAGGTGAGTTGTGTACTTAGTCCAGAGATACGCTCATTGATATACTGGAACCACACACAGCAAGCTGTCCCTGACCAGACCTACCAAAAACTCAGAAAACCTTAAAGTTGGAAGGCTGAAAACTCCTAGAAGTCTTGTATTAGCCAGAATCACCTATACATATACGGAAAGGTCTTTTCAAAGATAAAGACCTCCATACATTTGAATCACAGAGTCTTGGGCTTATTTCTTATTATTCAGAAATTCTTATAACAGAGTTTTCCATAATACAAATCAAGCATCTTATTCCACATAATTTTTTTCTGTCTTTTCTTTCTTAATAAGATGTATTTATTACGCCAAAGAACATATTTTATTCTACATTTTACCAAAACACTAAAATAGCACGTGGCGTAGTCTCTGTTGTCGTTAGATGACACGAACTACTCTATATACTTTATTCTGCAGTACTGGGGATCAAGCCCACTCTGCCAGGTACACTCCTCCATGGAGCTACACCCCCAGCCTCTGCTCTACATATTTTAAAGAAATGGCTCTTCCTATAAAAAGTGGCGTTACTTCATCTCTGAGTACCATGAGCTCTCAGTTATTTTTGCTAGAGGGAGGGAGCATTGGTGTGAACAACCAAAATCCACTAATGTGATCTGGGGAGTCAGCAGTGTTCCCCACAGCCCCATTTCCCAGCTGAAGAATCACCTCCCCAATGGCCTTTCTCAACTATATTTTCTTCCCTTTATACTACGTTTTATGCTGTGTCTTCCCATGTAATTACACACGACACACTATCAGCCATTATTTGTCTCTCAAGACAGTTGAATTCTTGAGGACAGGGAATTAGCCAAACATCCATATTTTTGTTCTTTCAAGAAGTATTCATTGGAGGTATCTACTTACAATTTCAACTACACAGGGGGCTGAGGCAGGAGGATCACAAGTTCAGAGTCAGCCTGAATAACTTAGTGAAATCTTGTTTCAAAGTTTAAAAAAAAAGTAAAAAGAACTGGGGCTGTAGCTCAGTGTGAGAGTGTGCTTGTGTTGCATGTGCCGTGCTTTGGGCTCGATCCCCAGTGCTGCAGAAAAAAAAATTCACTGAGCATTTAGTATGAGCCAGACCCTGGGCCGAGTAAATGAGACACTGTCTCTGCCTTTAAGGAACTCATTGTTTATACAAAAACACACAGAAGCTCCAACCCACACCCACATGTGTGTTTTCCCTCCCCAGCATGCTCAGGGTTGCATGTGTACACGGCTGTAACCAGGGCAGCTCACAGCAAACGTAGGCACATCTCATGTAGACCTCACGGGACAGTAACTGTATTCTCCCTCTAACAGCTCATGTTCTCAGTGTTTACTCCGATGATCGTCCACTATGACTCCCTTGACCCGCATTTGAAAAGAAATTGTACACAATGAAAATCCGCTTACCGGTATTGTCGCTGTCTGAAAAAGAAATGATAAGCCATTAGTGATCATCGTAACAGCAACTATGATCATTCTTTAGCCTTGTGGGTCAGGAGTCTTCCCTGGATCTTTAGGGAGCAGTGGATCATCAGAGTGCTTCGGCCGTATTTGACAAGCTGCTTGGGGCCTTATGTTCTACATTAAGTATCTGACGGCCATTTGCAAAAATGGTTCCTAGGGACACCTCCAGATAAGCAGTGCAGTGGGAAGTGGACTGGCACAGTGCTGCTTCTGAACACAACAGTAGTCCCTTTGGTTTGGAGGAGTTAACTGAACAGAGAGGCTTCCAGTACCAGGACATGGCGGACTCTATTGCTGTGACAGAGAAAGCAAGTCCAGGCCGGGCACATGCATATGCGTGTGCACCCATGGACACACACATTCAGAGCGTTCAGAGGTGAGATTCTGAACGTGCATCCACACGCTGCCTGGAGGCTGACCTAGGCTCACCCTGTACCTGGCTGTACCTGGCTGGTCACGTGTCCTATACACAATTCCACAGCAAATGGAAATGCAAACAAATGAAAACTGTTGGTACTTTTAGCTAGATTTAAGTCTCAAATTTTTTCGAATGATTAAGACTCATTTCTTACAATCTTTGTGAATTCCCTTTTCTGGAATAGATTTATAAGGAATAGTCAAAAGAACATGGCAGAAACCCCTTTTACTAGTCTCGTGGGAGCTGTGTAGGAGAAAGCTCCACTCAAATATGGCCAACGCGGAGGAATGTGTCGTGGGGTTTTCTCATGTGGAAGTCCAAGAGGGTGCCTGCACAAACCTACACAGCATAAGTACTGCATACCCAGTCTACATGGTACAACCTATTGCTCCTAGATTATAAATTGTATCACATGGTACTGTACTAAATCCTGTAGACAACTGGAACACAGTAGTGTCTGCGCACCTAAACACATCTAAACAGAAAATGTACAGTAAAAATACTTGGTGATAGGCATTTTTCAGCTCTGCAATAATCTTATGGAATCACTGTTGTATATTTGATCACGTGTTGACTGAAACATTGTTATTGCTGCATGGTGGTACCAAAAATTTAGGGTTGATTTCATAACAAAGAAAAAAAGAGTCTTACCTTCCTGCCCCCAGGCGCCAACTGGGGAAAAAAAAAAAAGAGTTAGTAAATGTTGTGACTGCCTGCAATTCCAAGCAGAAAGGGGACTGCGGTCCGTTCTGACCATGAATGCAGATCTAAAGTCTTTCCTAAGCTCTCACTGCTGGATTACAGCCATTTCTACAATTCAGAACAGTGACATTTACTATTGGGGGAGGGGGGAGGCGAGAGAGCCCTGAATTGGGGGGGAAATCAAGCACTGAATAAAAATACACGGTATTTGATCAGCAGAAGTTAGAAGGAAAAGTCGAGGCTGCTTTTTTGAAGACTAGAAAACTGGCAAAAGAATTTTGTAATCAAGTCTCCATTTTAAAAACCGGTCTCTGACTGGAAGAAAAACAAGCTAGGTACAAACCTTGAGATTCTAGTTCTGACTCTGGCTTCTGCTAGTTTAACGGCTCAGTTTTTCCGTTTGTTGTCTGCTTAAGACAGAGGTAGAAACATTTTTAAACTGATTAAACATCAACTAGAGCCTAAGTGGTGAAGAAATTGATTATATTTCTTCTGGGCCCTCCAGAGTCCCCTCAAGAATGACTTGGAGTTGTTACAGTGGCCAACTTCTCTGACATTACCCGAGCATTTTCTATTTATCAGCAGCTCCATATTGGGTGAGACATGCTCCCATCCCAGAGCAGACTGTGTACTTTCTCACCATGCCGAATTTCTAGGGATGCTTGGGTCTTTGTTATGTCCTCTTTTTTCTGTTTCCTTTTCCTTGTCTTTCACCTTTTTCCTTTTTCCCTTTTCTTTTTGTTTTCCTTTCCTTTTTGTTTTACATTGCTTTGCTTTGCCTTTTCCTTAGTAGGAGCACACTTTATACCACTGGTCTCTAAGAAAATGTCCAATTAATGCCTGCAAGGATTACATCCCTTGAGACTCAAAGTGTATTCCTTGCTTAGTCAAAGATTAATGCACCTGGGAACTTATTAGAAATGTGGAACCTCAACCCTAAAACAGAAGCTGCATTTTAACAGGGTCCATGGGGGAATTTGTGTCCATATTGAAGCCTGCTAAACCCCAGCAGGACGTGGGTATGTAATGGCTGTGGCTCTGAGATAGCAGCCTCAGCTGGAAAGATATTTTCTAGCTCTTTGAAATAAAATCATCATGAGCCATTTTGCCTCCTACTGTGCAGCTGTTCTGAGCAATACTGATCATCTGGATTAGTGCCAGCACTAACTGAACATATTATTTCAAATAAGTTATTTAACTTCTTTGTTAATTTTTTTCATATTTAAAATAGAAGATATTGTGGGCTTGTGCGTGATGGCAGAGAGACCTCTGTGCTCTTGATTAATACGATCATCCCAGCTGGTGTTTTGGGCCGCTCCCTGAATGGTCTCCATGCATGTGGGCACATCTCTTTTGTTTGCCACCACCTCCAATCCCCGCTCTAATTGTGGCACAAAGAGTTCTCACATCTTGTGGTAAATGAGGCACCTCAGCATTCCTGTGCTGTATCTGGTGGGACCCTGTGTCTGGAGAGACCACCCTCCTTCATCCATCCCGCTTACCTGTTAGGAGGCAGAGCCCCAGAACTCTCCAGAGCGTGCTGGACTGCATTCTTCTTTCACTGGACAGTTGTTCTACTAAGATGGCGGAGATGAATCAGTTTATTACTTCTGAAAAGGAAGCCAGGACATTTTCAGGAAGGGACGCTTTTGAAACCTGTGCTGGATACAAGTCTCTGGGGTCTTTGTCCCCAATGCTAGGAAGAAAAAGGGAGGCACTTTCAGAGCAGGCTCACCATTTTCTGAAGCAGACACCTGAGACTGGGAGAGGAGGCCCGTTTCTGTACCCCACACAGGAAGTGTTGAGGGGCCTCTAGCCCCACAACTTCTACGTCATTTGGCAATGTTCAAGGCAGAGGCCTCCACCTGGATGGCCGAGGAAAGCTGGACCCCGCAGACTTCACATAAGGATAAGCAAGAGGATCCTGGCAAAACCTGAGGGTGCTGGTATAAGTACCTGCCATTTAATCCACAGTGTCCTAGCATCCGCTTTCTCAGATGCCCCTCCCCCCATAAGCTGGGACAGGAAGAGAGAAGAGCACTGAATATTTGTTTTCTTTACGGTGTGCCTGGCATAGAACAGCAGGATGGAGCCATCTCGTTGAGCAGATGTCATGGGACACCATTTTTCTTCTACAATCTCCTTGTCTAAGGGTCAGCTGGCACGGATTTTATTTTTTTGGTCAGGGTTTCACTATGTAGTTTGACTTGGCCTTGAACTCACTTTGTACCCCAGACTGGCTACTCTCAGAGATCCTCTTGCTTCAGCTTCCTGAGTGCTGAAACTACAGGTGTGTGTCCCAAGCCTGGCTATTTTCTTTGTTTTTAAGCATGTAATAATCAAAAGCTTGCTATGTCCTGGAATTATGCTTAGGGCTTTACTGATATATCTCATTCAATCCTCAAAACAATACTCCAAGCTAGGCATTATTTTTATCCCCATTTTACGCTGAGCAAATCAAAGCTCAGAGAGTTTATAACTTATGTGTAGATCACAGAGCAGGGAGTCTAAAAAACATTTTGGCATAATTGAATTATTTGGCAAATATTTAATGTCCACTGTATTTTGCTCTAGTTTTGTGGTATCTGCTACTATTACAGCAGTAACAGCATAGATTTCATGAAAAAAGAAAGGAAAGGTGGACAGGAAACAGCTGTGGGAGGAGCAGCAGAAGAGCCCAAAAGTCAGGCATCGTGGCTCACACCTGTCATCCCAGCCATCAGGAGGCTGAGACAGGAGGGTCACCACCAGTTTAGGGCCAGCCTGGGTTACAAAATGAGTTCAAGGTGAGACCCTGACTCACAAAATCAAAAACGAACAAACTGAAAATCAAACAGAAGAGGAGCCTGAGACAGTCTGGGGGTAAAGAAAGTCTCCCTGCGCAGTGAGGCCTAGGCTGAACTGATGGGTGAACAGGGCAAGCCATGTAGAGAGGATGGGCAAAGTATCCCGAGGAAGCAGCGTGTTTGAAGCCAGAGCTAAGCAAGAGAAAAAGCAAATCCAGGACATCAGGCAACAGAGAGGAGAGAGAGAAAGGCCACAAGTAGCACAGGAAACTCGAAAGGAGCTGAGGGAGGGATTCCCTGGCCTTGTTACATGGATTCTTGTGGATTTTCTGAAGGTGTGGAAACAATGGAAGGATTCTAAACAGGGAAATGACAGTATCAGATTCTTCAAAATTTTTTAAACAGAAAATTTTCTAATTAGGGAAGTAATACATGCATATATTAAAAACAACAGAGAGTATAAAAAGATTGAAGACCCACGGTCCCCTACCCAGCCTCACCTCACCCCATGGTTCTTCCTAGAGAAAACCACTTTTTCAAACTGCTTCTTTTTCTTCTTCCTCCCCTTTTTTCTTGGTGGTTTCCTTCATGTGTCCAAGTGTGCACTGGTGTCAGTCGAGTTCTCTGGAAAACACAGTTCGAGTGGAGACTGGTGTGCAGCTGGTTTGCACAGGGAGGCCTGGCTCAAACGGCAACCCCAGGGAGGTGGGGAGGCTGAGGGAGCGCCTGGGGTGGGGAAGAGAGCGGGAGAAAACTGCAGGAGACAGCAGCAGGGGCCTCAGTCACCTCTCAGTTCTCAGGTTGGCACAGCCCTTAGGGTCTGAAATGAAGTGAGGGCCACAGCATGCACTTCTTAGCTGTGAGCTGTTCCCAGAGTCAGGTGTGAGCTCGGGGGAGGCAGCTGCTTCTGGCTGTGACAGGATTCAGTTGTGATCCTCAGGGGACAGGGATCCCAGCTGCCGGGGGAGTGAGCAGTCCAAGGGGTTCATTCCTGCGTTGCTGGGATCCATTTGCTTCATGTAATAATTTTACCCCGTTCTTAAACAGCTGTTTCGGGATTTTGCCTGGTCTTTTTTTTTTTTTTTTTCCTGATCTCTTTACTTGGAGAAATTTATAAAAGGAAAATCCACAGGACAAGTGATGGTCCCATTACAGATGTTCTAGTGGCCCCATCTGATTGTCATCACCTCTGTCCTTTGCTCCCCAGTCCAGATCAGTCCCAGCCCCAGCTGGTACCTCTGCTGATGAAAGAGAAAACATAGGCGGAGGAGTCTGGAGCCCCGGGCTGCCACTGCTGCTCTTGCCCACTCAATCATCAGTGCTGCATGATAGAGACCAAGAGAAGTCCAGGGGGCGATAGGGTTCTATCTATATTCTCCCAGCTCCCTGCAGCCTGTTTTCTTCTGATGAGAAGAGAGAGATGCCCTCTGCTGGAGAGCAAACCATTTTTTGCTTTCTGGTCTTTTGGCAGGGGTGTAGCAGTGTACCATGGTTCAAAAGCATTCTGACTTTGGAAATCAGACCTCAAGGAACGCAGAGCCTAGAGTTATGGGACAGGAAGCACAAATGTCCTAAGGGGTCACTGGAAGTAATAGTGATCACTGATGCTCCTACTTTCAATTCTTGGTCCCTGGACACAAGCATTCTACTGCTTGTGAACAGAATACCACATTGCAGTCCTAGATTTAAGATGCATAACACATCCTGAAGGATAGTACCCATCCTAGCAGACTGTCAGTTCTGAGTCAGTACCTTAGCTATGTCTTCAAAAGGATATTCCACCAGTCCTTCACACTGGCAGCTTGGGGTGGTGTGGTACATGATAGGGCCAGTGTCTTCCATGTTATATATCTGTTGGCATGCCTTTTTGGTAAAGTGGGCCTGCTGACTTTTTGTTATGTGTGCAAGATCCAAGGCTGATAGATCAGACAGAGTGTGAACTGCTGGATAATCCCTTCCAGGCCTAGCTTGGAAAGAGTCCAGTGTATCCCACTCACCAAGAAGTGGTTGGTTGGTTTCCTCCAGGATGATTCCCACCACTGCCACCACAGATGGCACACTTCGTAAGGATGCCCATAGGTCCACACAGGTGCCCTTTCCTGTCTCCAATCTTTTACTATTACAAATCACTCATCACTGTCCATGAATCTCCACGTACTCTAACATTAGGCTACTTTCCTTTCCACGTGAAGTGGGTGCAGAGGTGCAGTGCCACATGTTTTGCCCTCGGGGAAGATTCCCTTCACTAGGGTTCTCATGGCTACCCCTCGGGAGGGTTGCGGGACTGTGGCTTTCCAGTTTGAGCTTACTTTCACATGCTGAGCTGACATCTGCCAAAGCTCAGGCTTTATTCTCCTCTGTCGGCTCTTCTAGAAGAGAGTCCACCGTCTTCCATGGGGTGAGCCGAGAGCGGGGCAGCGGGGCTGAGGAAGGAGTCTGGGCAGCCCACCTGACCCAGATTGTCCGCTTTACATTTTACAGTGGGTTGTCATTGTACCACCCACCTAATGACTTGGGTCTGACAGTGTTGCATTTCTAATGGGCAGTTCTGGCTTAGTGGTCAGTTTATGTCCTGATCAGTCACTTAACTTCTACCAGTTTATTTATGCTGGTAGGTTCTTATGGCAAATGACTGTAGGAATCACTGCTGTGTTTTAATTGTATATTGAGGTGCTTTAATGACCCCCCTTTTTTTGGTTTATTGAGACAATATCTTGCCATGTAGCCCAGGCTGGCCTTGCACTCACAGCGACCCTGCCGCCTCAGTCCCTGAGTGCTGGGATTACAGGTATGCACCCCCACACCTGGTTTAATGGTCTTTCTTAAGAACGATCTGACTTTTTTTTCATTGATAGGTTCTGAATATGAGAATTAGCTCAGTGCTAGAAACTCAAAAGAGAAGTGTGACTTTCCACTGAGGAAGCTCACCTCAACTGTCCGCTCATCTAGTCTTGGATTTCTTTTGGGAAAGCACACACACTGTCAGACAGTATGTATGGGGCATACTTACATTTAAAAAGTTGTTTTTATATGAAATTAAAATTTAAGTCATTTCCAAAATCTCTAAGGGTCAGGTTTCCTAGTGGGCACTTCGATCTTATGGCCACTTTACTTTGGAAGTTAAGTGCTGCGTCCTGAGCATTGCTTCTCTGGTACCAGGCAGGTGCTGTGCTGCTGAGCTGCTCCACAGTGATTCTGACTGTTTAGTGTGGGCCATCACTCTGAATAGCATAGGCCTGAAGTCAACCTCCCAAAGCCTGTACCAGGTCGCATGAGTGCCTCACAGCGGCAAAACCTCTGCTCTGTGGCTTTACATCTTCTGCTAGATTCATGCACCTCTCAGGAGCAAACTCATCCAGTTCTTGCCAATCAGGTCTGGCAACCACTTTCGCATATTAAGCTCCCTTCCCCTAGCTGACCAGAATTTTCTCAGTTGAGTCATCTTGAGATTTGACCCTAGGCTGATCTAATGGCTGGGAGAGGGGTGAAGGCGGATGTGAAGGAGCCTTAAAGGGGTCTCACGAGGCACTTCCTGATGAGAGGCCCCTGAATGAGTGGGCCAATTCTGTAGGCCTCCTGGGAGTAGGGAACTCTGGAGTCAAGGGGTTCAGTCATATTTGTCTTATCTCAGTGTCCCGGTTCTTTCTTATCACGGCCCTGACTTTGGTAATTTATCTATCCTTCTCTGAAATTCTACTTTAATAGTTAGGACTTGTGCCAGAGTTCGGTCAGCCCTCTGGCTGGAGGAGCGGAAGTCCTCCTTAAGTGGGAGGGAGATGGTGCTCTATCATCTTCTCTGCTTTAATTTGGTGATAAAGTGACCAGAGCCTGTCATTTCCTCCTCTTTCTCCTCTCTTTTTCTCCCTCCTGCCCATCATTTCTTTCTCTGCCTTTGGCATTTTCAGCCCTTTGCATTTCCAATTAAATTTAGGATCAGTTTGGCAAATTCCACTAATGAAAAACTTGTTGAGGGCTGGGGGTATGAATTGGTGGTAGAATGTTTGCCTAGCATGCACAGGCTCTTGGTTTGATCTTTCTGAGTGTACACACACACACACACACACAGAGAAATTTTGAAGTTTATTTTTTGAATTTTGTATTAATATTACATTGAATCTGGAAATGAGTTTAGGGAAAATTGACATATTCAATGACTGTTTACCAGTCTATGAACACAGCATTTAGAACAGCTTTTGAACATATTTTATGGCTTTCTGTGTAGAAGTTTTGCATCTTTTTTTGGTTAGAATTAGAACTAGGCATATTATGGGGCTTTTTCTGGGTACTGGGTGTCAAACTCATGACCTCATGTTTGCCAGGTATGTTCTTATGCCACTGAGCTAAATCCCTGGCCTGGTACATTATGTTTTTAATGATACTATAAATTATATTTAAAACTTTTAATTTCCTAGTTGATACAAGTGTATTGAAATACACTGAAATTTTGTGTACAGAACATAGAGACTTCTGGTTAGGAATAGCCGCAAGATAAGATTGCTCCAAATTTGGAAGGCAAAAAGTAAGGCAGTAGCCAGGCTTACTCTAAAGACGGATGTAGGTCAGGCTTTTTGCAGCCCAGCTATGGTTTTGCAGATGTGCTGGCTGCCACTGTCAGTCTGGGCAGTAGCTGGACCCTCAGCTCTTTGATTCCTGTAGGATCTTTTCCTTCAGCATCTTTAAACACTGGGTCCAGGGTGACCGACCTTCCATGGCAGGTCACTTATGGCTGTGTGGTTGGAGGTTTGGAGACTGGATTAGGCTATAGTGTGTGTGTGTGTGTGTGTGTGTGTGTGTGTGTGAGAGAGAGAGAGAGAGAGAGAGAGAGCAAGAGAGAAAGTTCCAACTGATCCTTATGAGTTTCAGTTTTCTTTCTCTTTCCCACTTCATGTGAGCAGGTGGCCGGCACCAGTCGCATAAGACATAGCCAAATAGACATTATTTTTGCAGCTCAATTGTGTAAGTTCAAACCTCTAAAATAAATGCTTTATTCTGTAGCATTCCTAAGCTTCTGCTTCTCTGATCAAACCTTTAATATCGCCACAGTTTATCTCTAAATTGTGGTAGGTTTTCTAGTTTATCTCTAAATTATGGTGGGTTTTCTAGGTGCACCGTTATGTCACCTGAGAATCTTTCCAGTGCTTACATCTTTAGATTTTTGTCTCCTCACTTTACCCTGCATGCCAGGACCTCTAATGTGGAATGGTGAAGGTGAGAATTCTTGTCTCAGTCCTGGTCATATTTCATTATTAGATATGATGTTTGCAGTCTAATTTCCCCCTTCTTTTTGTAGAAATGTTTTTATCATGTTAAGAAAGTTTCATTCTGAGCCAGGCATGGTGGCACACATCTGTAATCCCAGCACTTGCTGGCTGAGGCAGGAAGATTTCTGTAAGTTCAAGGTCAGCCTAGGCTACATGGTGAGATCTTGTCCCAAAAAGACAAAAACAAAAACAAAAATGAAAAATTTTTTCACAAACAAACAAGCATTCCATTCTATTCCAGGATTACTAAGAGTTTTATCACAAGTAGTGCTGAATGAATTAAATGCCTTTTTTTCTATAAGACAATCAATGATATTTCTACTTTGTTCTATTAGTTGGTGAAATATATTAAGCTTTGTTTTTAATATTTTACTTTTTTCATGCAATTTGTGTGCAAGATGGGCCTATGAGTTTCCTTTCTTGAATATCTTGTTAAATAAATCTTGTTAAATAAATCTTCATCATAAAGCTATGCTAGCCTCATAAAGTTAGTGGGGGAAATGTTCTCTCTTTTTAAATCTAGAAGAATTTTATGAGATTATTGCTTTCACTGACTAATTGGATTAGCTGGTTGGCTCTCTTGGCCCTGGAATTTCTCTATGTGAAAGCTCTTTTTCTTTAAAATTTAATTTAATTTTATTTTTATTTTAAAGGGGGTAAAATTAAACACAACAAAACAGAGCAGAATGGGACATAAGAAAGCATAAATTTCAAAGCTAGAAAACCCGAGATCTTCACTATCTGTTATATTGTCTCTTGTTTTCTCCCAAATGGTTGTCCATATCTTTGCATATGGGGAGCTCATACTAAATAACATAGTCAATCTTTTCACAAGATCTGTAGTTCATTGGCTCCCACTTGCTAAGCAGTGTAGGGGGGAGAACAACATGGGATGGGGGACAGGATGACACGAGATGTTTGATTGTCAGCCCGTGCACCAGCAGGCTCACAGCTGCCCCCCAGAGAGGGGAGGAGCTCCTTGTTCTCCCAGCCCCCCGAGTCAACCGCATGGTGCAGGTATGTGAAAGTTCTTGATTGGTAATTTCTGGACTTTCTAATGATGTGAAAATGATAGATATGCAGTAGATACCATACTTCAGGTTTTAAATTTTGACATTTTCCTGAGCTAGTGATAAGCAATACCAGCCCTGTGGTGAAAAGGGTGAAGTGGTGACACTCTCCAGTGCTGTGTTGCCAGCGTGTTTTGGATAGTGTGCTTGTATTTTCGCATCCTGTCCATGTGTGTGGACAGGAGATACTGAGCACGGAGCTATAAGGCAGGCTCTGTGCTAGCCGACCTTGCCATCTGTAGGCTAATGTGAGTGTTCTGAGCACACTTGAGGTAGGCAAGGCTGAGCTACGATTTTTGGTGGGTTTGATGTATTAGACATACTTTTCCTTAGTGATACTTTACATTTACAATGGGCTTATTGGACATAAGTTGAGGAGCATTGTTATATATGTGTTTGGACCTAACAATAAGTACTGCTTTGGCTGCATTCTGTGAATTTTAATATGTCTTATGTTATTTAGTCAAAATGTATTCTCATTTTTGAGCTCAGCGCTGGCCCGGAGAACAAACCATGCCCAGAGGCTCCACGACCACAGCCCAGAGAGATTCAGTGAGCCCAGAGTGGCACGGAGAAGAAACCATGCTGCCATCGGGGGACTGGCAATCACTGCAAGAAATACCCGGGATGCAGCCAGGGGCTGACTCGGAGGAAGACAGGAAAAGGTCACGATGAAGGAGCAAAATACAGTCTCAGAGCTCAGCCCACACAGAACAAGTTCAGGAGACACAGACACTGTGGAAATTAGAAGTCACATGCCTGAAATTTCTGAAAAGATAACACCTAAAATAAAGAAGCAACTTAGTTCTTGTATTGGTTGGTTAATTTTACATGCCTGTGTCTGATGGTCTGGCAGCTATTTTGAAGATAACAACAGGCATTATGGTGGCCATTGCTAATTTCCTATTATCTTGCTTTGAAGTCCTGTATTATTTCCATTGTTTTGTTTGGTTTGGTTTCATTCTGTTTTGTTTTGTTTGATTTTATTATATCTGATGGCATGGGCAGCTATTTTGAAGATAACAAGATATATTATGGTGGGCTGGGGATTTAGCTCAGTTCAATCCCCAGTACCAAAAAAAAAAAAAAAAAAAAAAAAAGATATATTATGGTAGCCATTGCTGATTTCCTGTTATCTTGTTTTGAAGTCCTGTATTGTTTTTATTGTTTTGTTTTGATTGGTTTTATGCTGTTTTATTTTGTTTGGTTTTATTCTCTTTAAAATAAAAAAAATAGTATTCTCATTTTCACTGACTGAACTTTGACCTATGAGATATTTTGAAACATACTGCTGGAATTAATATAAGAATAGACATTTAACAGGACACAAAAAATGTTCAGAAACAGACCCTAACACATATAACCAATTGATTTTCAATAAAGGTGCAAAACAACGCAGTGGAGGAAAGGTTATTCTTTTCAACAAATGACATTGGAAAAACTAGATAGATATCTGCGGAAAAAACATGAACTTCAACCCTTCGCTCAAGCCGTGTATAAAAATTAACTTGTAATGAGTAACATCTAAGACTATGAGACTTTTTGAAGAAAATAAAAGATAACACCTCTGTGATTTTGGAGTAGGCAAAGGTATCTTAAAGAAGATATAAAAATAATAATCATGGAAGAGATTAAATTATGCCTCATTGGGATTTAAAACTTTTGTGTGTTGGAAGACTCTGATAAGAAGATGAAAAGGTACAGGCCATGGTGGTTCATGCTCACCTGTAGTCCCAGCACTTGGAAAGCTGAGGTAGGAGGATTACTGCAAGTGCGAGGCCAGTCTGCACTGCAAGCAAGACCTATTTCCAAAATATACATATACACATATACATATATATGTATGTATACACACACACACACACACACATACATAGAGAAGGGAGAGTAAATAAAAAAATGTATAACACTTCAGGAAAAGAAAAACTTGTATAAATATTTCAATACTAAATTTACTGAGACATCATGAGATTAATACAAGTTACCTTTGGCCTCTACAATTATACAATTATGCTCAAAGTCGTAGCCATTAGTTTCCATACATTTATTATTATGACGAACTACTGCTTGGGTGACCTTGGTCACTGAGATGGCTGCACATGCATTTTCAGTTTCTTCTCTAAGGGCTGGCAGTGTAGTGGGTTTTCTGTGATATACGACATCCTCTAGGTCCCCCATATGAGGGTAACACATCTGTTGAAAAACATCATACTAGTTTTCTTTTCCTGCGTGTACATTTTTTGGTGGACTCTATATCTATGTATATACATATATTGCAAAGAAACATATACATGCATACATACATATTGCAAAGATGAAAGGGAGTCTGTAAATTAAGATATACTTAGGAAACATTAGCCAGCTACACATTTTAGACCTTACTTGGACCCTAAGTCAAATGAGTAAGCAGAAAACATTTTATCACATTTGACATTATAGATCCTCCATATGCTTGGGTTCTGCATTCACATATTCAACCACTGGCTGATTGAAAATTATTAGAAAAAACGTGTCTGTAATGAACATGAACAGACTTCTCTCCCTATCAGTATCTCCTAAACAATACAGTATAGGGATTTCTTATATGGCATTTACACTGAGTAGGTATCACAGGTGATCTAGAGATGTTTTGGGCCACACAGGAAAAAATGCATAGAAACAGAGGACTTGAGGGTCTTCGGATTTTGTTATATATAGTCTTGGAAATATTCTCCCATGGTTACAGAGGGAAGATTGGAATTGGAAATTTTAATACTGGATATTTGATATATAGGAGATGTCAATTCTTTTTAGGTATGATAATGGCATGACAGTGTTAAGATAATAAAACGGGAGGCTGTTAGACAGATGGCTGTGATACTCTGCGTTCTACTAACCACGTTAAAAATCTAACTCCCTTTAATTTCTTGTCCACTCATAGATGGCCAACTGGGCATTAGTTATATTTTCTTAAACTTCTCACTGCACAATCCAACTAAGGCAATTGCTCGGACTGCGACCAATCACCTAATGTCTTTGCTGTTTCCAGTCACATGCTACAAGTCTTCTCCTTTTGCTCCCTCAGCAGTGTTCCAGCTGTGAGCTGCCCAATTCTTGACTTTCTGTCCGCTCAAATGAACGCCAGCATTTTAATGTGCCAAAGTGTATTATTTATTTATTTACTTATTCTTTGTTTTTGTTGCCGGGGATTAAACCCAGAGCCTTCACAATGAGCTACCTCCCAAGTCCCTTTTCTGTTGTTTATCTTGAAACATAACTTTCTGTTATTTGTTTAGCACTGGGAATCGAACTCAGGACCTCGCACTTGCCAGGCAGGCGCTGTGCTGCTGAGCTATATATCCGGCCCTGAGACAGAATCTTACTGACTTACTAATTGGCTCAGGTTGAGTTTGAACTTGTGATCTTCCTGTTGCAGCCTTTCATAGTGCTGGGATTACAGGTGTGCATCACCATGCCCTCAGTCAAAAGTTAGATTTATGAACAAAATGATCTGATATCTTCAATTTGCTTCAAAATAATATTGAGCGGGCAGAGGAAATCATAAATGAAAAAGGCTGACCATGGCTTGATGGTAATTAGGGTTGAGGAATAATTCCATGGTGTTTATTATATATTTTTGTCTACACTTTTATATATTTAGAGTTTTCAATAGTTAAAATCTAAAAACTGCCTTTCATTTGTGTGAATCCATGAGGAAAGAGTTGAGGTAGAGAATGAGTCCCCAGACTGAGCTCTAGTTTTTCTGTTATTTTCTAGCTGGTGTGAGCTGGGTAGCTGGAGAGATTGCTCCAGCTTCCTCATGCCAACTTTCCCCATCTGTAAAAGTCATGAAAATTAAGTGGTATCATATGTTCAAATGCTTTTCAAAGACTTGGCACAAGAAAGGTCCCATTGTCCAGACTGTGAGTTCCATGAAGTCAAACACGACATCTTTGCATATTTTCTCAGTGCAGTGTTGGGTATATAACACGTGCCTTTTAAGTGTTTAACCTCAGTTTTCATGTTTAATTAAAACACTCTTTGTCAAATAAACAAATGAATAACGTTGCAAATTCTAGGTTTCAGATCCCAACACTGTACCATCCTTGATCACTTATTCAATAACTAAAATTTACAATGAGTAAGTGAATGAAACGTAGGAGACACGTTCTGAAAATTATTTAATTTATATAATCCTCAGTTTAATTTCACCTCATCACCCATGCTCAAATAGAATCTGTTATAAGTTTTTATAGATTCTCTCTCCTCTGCTCCGTTAGCAGCTGTTCTAGGCTGAAGAGTGGGAAGTAGGTAGCACTTTAGGTGCAAAATGAGCCAAACCAGACCTGTAAGTGAGTTTTAGGTTTTTCCATGTAGCACCTTTAAGTTCCACCAGAGGGAGCTCCATACTGCTAGAGTCGCTGAGGTGCGAGCTACGAGGGAGCTATTTAGCAACTCAGCAAATGGGTGGAGCTTCTGCTATGAGCCTAGCACTTTTTTTCTTTTCTTTTTTTCTTTTAATTTTATTTTGAAAGGGAGTAAAATTAAACACAGCAAAACAGAACAGAATGGGACGTAAGGAAGCATAAATTTCAAAGCTGGACAACCAGAGATCTTCACTATCTGTCATTATTGTCTCTTGTTTTCTTCCAAATGTTTGTCCTTATCTTTGCATATGGGGAGCTCATACTAAATAACATAGCCAATCTTTTCACAAGATGTGTAGTTCACTGGCTCCCACTTGCTAGGCAGGGAGGAGGGAGAGGAGGGACACGGGATGGGGGACAGGACGACATGAGATGTCTGATTCTCAGCCCACACGCAGGCAGGATCACAGTTGCCCCCCAGAGACGGGAAGAGTTCCTTGTTCTCCCAGCACCCCAAGTCAACCGCACGGTGCAGGTCCCCATGCGCCAGGGTCTCTCTTTCGGGCCCAAAAGTCTGACACACTCTCAGCTGTCCCCAGAGAGGACGTGGGCCTTGAGCATATGAACACAGCAGATAGAACAGTTTGTGCAAATACATGGAAGTGAACGCAAACAAGTAATTATTTGTTAAAAAAAAAAAGAAAGAAAAGAAAAGAAAAGGTGAGATCCGCGCCATGTTGGAACTTAGGGCGCTGATCAACCCAGCAAGCAGCCTGATGCCTACCGGGGTGCGGGCTTAGAATCAAACATATCCCCACCCCATTAACAAGTGGGATCCAGGGATCTTGGCATCTCTTGGGAGCTTGACGGTATGTAATGCAGCAAGTGGGGGGAGTTTCCTTAGACTATCTCTTTGAAGGCAGATATTTTTATATTTTTTATTGCCGTTTACTTTGTCCTGATTAATGGTATTGCTCTATTCAATATTCTGTTTTGATAAGTTCTATAATATTGTGTATTTCTTTTGATTTTGCTATACCTGATTGAAAGAACAACTATTGTGAAGATAACGAGATATACAATGGTGCCTATTACTGTTGCCCTGGTGACCTGCTGTGAGGTTCTGTACCAATTTCACTACACTGTCTCAATTGGCTTTATTCCATCCTGTTTTGTTGTATATTACTACCTCCAAGTTAATAAAAAATTAAATAAAAAAAAAAGAACATGAGAAAACAAGGTAACAAAATACCTCCAAAAATTCTCAACTCCACCAAAGCAGATCCATGTGACATGGATGGGGAGAAACTCAAAAACAAAACAAGAGAATTATATAAGGTGATTAAAAAGGAAATAACAACAACAAAACAGATCAATAAGATACTGAGCAAGCAGAAACATGATATAACTAAACAGATAATGGACTTAAAAAGCAAAAGGAGGGAAAGAAAGTGCTCTAAAGGATATAATTGCATGTATGTTTGAGTATGTAGAATTGATAACCATATTACTAAGTTTTTTGTACCGTTGAACAGAACTGTTTGCAGCCTCACTGTTTGAATGTCCACTTTGTATGCCTTAATTTTGTAACATGAACAACTATTTCTAAGAAGACAATATGTAATATATCAACTAGTGTTTTCTTACTTTTTTTTTGAAATTCTGTATTATTTCTACCCTTTTTTCTGTTTTGCTTTTTTTCTCTTTAAATAAAATTTAAAAAAAAAAAAGAAAAGGTTTAAGGAGCCTGAAAAATGGGGGAAGATCATGAAAGGCCTTACTTAATCTGTGAAAAGAAGCTAGGTATGGTTAATTCCCAGCATTTGGAAGGCTGAGGCAGGAGGATTGCTGTGAAGCCAGCCTAGACTACATAGTGAGACCCCATCTAAATTTTTAAAAATCTGTGAAAAGAAAAAAACCAATTATTCTACAACCAATCCAATAAGTTGACAGATCTTAAAGTAACCTATAGAAGTTTACTTTATCTTAGTTATACACAAAGTAACTTAAAGGGTCCTCAGTGACTGTTTATACACCTTACAGGGTCATTGCTTTTACGATTTTTAATGGGGGTTTGGTTTGGGTCACTTACTTTTTCTTTTGTGGTTTTTTTTTTTATTTGATCTCTGTTCTTTTTAAGATTCTATGCCATTCTTAAAAGCATCATAAAGGATCTAAGAAACTAAAAGTAAATTCAAGCTTCTAAAGCAAGACCATGAGTTGTTCTCAAAATGCTTGAACTAATGTCAGCATCCTTGCAACAAAAGCATGCACCCAAGATGGTGACCTTAGCGATCACGTTTTTTCCTTGCCTTTCTTTACAAACCCTCCTTTCCTCTTGGTCCCTAAGGGTGCTGCTCAGCTAATATTGATGCTGGGAGGGCACAAAACACTGGAACCATGTGGAAGAAAGATGCAAAGACTCGTTCCTTCCCCCTCCCCCTTTATTGTTGGTACTGGGGATTGAACCCAGGGCCTTCACATCAAACCTTTTTTATCTTTTATTTTGAGGCACAGTCTTACTAAATCTCCTAAATTCCCAGTGTTAGGATTTTCGGCGGGATGAAACAGCGAAATACGAGATAGAAGACCTTTATTCCAAGGACGTGGAGAGAAGTTCATGACCATAGGCAGCCTGGCTTTCTCTAATCTGCACGTGCGGGTTAGGGTACTCATATAAGCTCTGACCAGGGTGGTGCTTAGGGTGGGCACAGGTAATGCACAAGTTATTGATTGGGGCTATTCTCGTGCCACTGGGAAAGGTGACTACAGTTTGGTCCCGCCCCTTGGTCCTGCCTCCCACCGCAGCTTTCCAGGGCACAACTCTTTCACCCAGAGTGAGCTCAAACTTGTGATCCCCCTGCCTCAGCTTTCCAGGGTGCTGGAGCTATAGGTAGCATCTTGGGCTTTTGACTTGGTCTCCCATTTCCCACTGAGTGGGGGGGGCAGGGGGTGGGGAGCTTTCCCTTTGACTCACCTGAGAAGATTCACACCCCATTGTTTTCTTGGACAAGCGGCTGCTCCCTTCCAACTCAGGAGCACCCTGAGCAGACCAGTTCAACCTGCTCGCTCCCCTGGGGGCATCAAGGAAAGAGAGGCAGCAGGGCTGGACGCCTCAGCTCACTCAGCGCCTTGGCAGAGAGTGCTTGGCTGAGGCCTGTGTCTCTGGGGCTTCTCAGGGAGCCTGGCCTTTGGGAACCCTGCGGGTTTCCAGTCTGTGAAGCACTTTGAATCAGAACAATGGACTCTTAGGGTGCAAAGGGCTGACAGAGTCCTTAGAGGTCTCTTGGTCCAGCCAAGTGTGGAGGCCTGTGCTTTTATTTTTGGTACTGAGAATTGAACCCAGAGCCTTTGGATAAATCGATATCCCCAATCTATTATTGTTGATTTTTTTTTTTTTGAAAAGGGGCTTGCTAAATTGTCCAGATTAGACTCCAACTTTCCATCCTCTTGCCTCAGGCTCCCAGAGTGCTGGGATTACAAGTGTACACCACCATACCTGGTGACTTGGGGTTTCTTATTAATAACTACTATGGTTAAATTCCATTTGGCTGTTACAGATTCCTACAAATTTGTATGTAAAAATACTAAAGAAACTAAGCAAACAAAACCCCAAATGGTAGTGAGTTTTTGGCAAAACTTTCTCTTTGGTTTTGCCAAGAAATAAGGATTTTGAGCCAGGGATTTAGCTCAGTGGCTTAAGTGCCTGCCTGGCAGCTCGAGGTCGTGATTCAATCCCCGGTACCAAAAAAAAAAAAAAGAAAAAGAAAGAAGGATTTTGAGGCAAAATGTATGCTTCCGCCATTATCCCCAAAGCACTCAACTCTGCTGACCAAGCTGTCTCCTCACAGACACTCACCGCTGGGTGTCAAATTCTGTCAATGACACCTGGCATTTTTTAAAGAAGCCAATAATGATTTTTAATGATTATAACTGTTTCACGGCATAAGCACCTGCCTTGCAAGTGCGTGGTCATGAGTTTGATCCCAGGTACCAAAAAAAAAAAAAAAACAAAACTATTGCTTCTATTTCCTGGTTTAGGATTGTCTCCCTTCTTCTATACTCTTAATATTCTTGTTTTCTTTCTTTCTTTCTTTCTTTCTTTTTGTTTTGTCTTTTTGAGACAGGGTCTTGCTATACAGTTCAGGCTGGGCTTGAGCTCACTTTGCAGTCCAGGCTGGTCTCCAATTTGCAAAGATCCTCCTGCCTCATCCTCCTGAGTGCTGGAATTACAGATGTGCACCACCACACCCAGCTTACACTCTTATTAAAATGTGAAGTCATTACTGTAAAGACTTCTTCTTTTTCTCTAGTCAGGTTTTCATGCACATACCTGCATATGTGACCACCAGTGTATAGTCAGATGCATTTTCTGAAAGTGAACACACCAGTGTGACATGCAACAAAATCAAGAAATAGCAGTTCCACAGCCCCAGGAGCAACGTGTCACTACTCTGGTCCGGTCCTCCACCAGCGGTAGTCACTGCCCTTCCTTTTTCCTTAGATTTGTTTCTGCCTGAGTTGAACTCAATGTAAATCACATCCTATAATGGCTATTTATAGTTTTAAAAATCGCCAATGTTTACAGAATGAAGTATTTCACATAAAAATCCAGGTATTTTCTTTCCAAAAATGTGACAGGCTCTTTGTGGTGATGGCAATGTTGCTCGATGTCTCGGCTGAATCAGTGTGAACATTTGGTTGTGTGAGATTGCACTAGAGCTTTGCAAGACGTTACCACAGGGGGGCACTGGGTACAGGGTGCGAGGGACCTCTCCGAACGATTTCTTACGGCTGCGTACAAAGTCTCAATAGCTCAAAATTAAAAGTTTAATTTAAAATGAGAAATAGCGTACTAAACAGTAAACAAACAAAACCAACAGCTGTGGAAACACCAGGGTTGACTTTCTCGTGGTGACACTGGCTAGAGCG